>OY735229.1:1313416-1528416 GCA_963457665.1 Thysanoteuthis rhombus
TTCGGCGAGAATTGTGGGTGGTCTAACTGAATGTGTCAGGCATCCTCCCATCACGTCCCACATCAATGGGGGTCAGGTCTGGCGATGGTGTCATACATCCCACAGAGCATGTCAAGTAGCACAGACATCATGTGGGTGGGCATTATCCTGCAGTAAGAGCACATTGCCCTCCTGTTGCAGGAACAGCAGCAGAACGGGTTGAATGATGTTCTGGACGTACCTGGTGCTGGTCATGTTCCCACAAACACCAGAGGCGAGTTGTAACTTATGGTACCCCTCACCATGATGCCAAGGGTAGGGCCTGTGTGTCACAGGTCAATACATGTCGCTCTCAAGGTCTGTGTCACACACACAAATGACCATCACTTGCATGCAAGCAAAACCATTCCCATCACTGAACATTACAGGGTGCCATTTGATGCCCCAGGTGACCCTCTTGCGACACCACAGGAGACGTGCGTGACAGTGTTGAGGTGTAAGTAAAAGTCTGGCTAAAGGCATGTGTCCATAGTCTTGCTGCAAGTAAATGATTTGTAATGATCTGAGTTGACTCTCCTGGGGGCCACATTTACTCTGATCAGGGCTGTCAACACCATGATGTCTGCCACTACTGCACTCACGATGCCTCGATCTTGGCAAGCGTCTGCTCTACGTGGCCGTCTCGTAGACGATCTATGGGTGTAGAAATACTCATTCGACCAGTGCTGCCAACATCAAAGCACCATCAACTCATCAATCTGGTCCAACTTATACAGCAATTCTCCGAGATGACCCTCCAGCCTCTCAGAAGCCCACAATCCTACTCCTCTCGGAGACCCGCGATCTGACTCCTGGGGCACATGTGAGTCTCCATGCCATGACATCTGCCTAAATTGAACTCTTTCACCCCAAGGGGCATGCAACTCCAGCCTGTAGAACCTACTAGCAACTAAAACCGCAGAGGCATCACAAGGCGTGGCTGCAACCCTATGCTCCACAAGGCGTCTATGGGTATAAACATGAAATGTACATAGGTGTACATTTTGCTGTGTGAGCAGGTATAAGTATAGATCCCTAAATATATATATATACATCTACTTTCAGAGTTGGCTTTAGCTAGTGTTCATGCAAACCAATAGGAAAAAACATGGTAACAGGTCTAGTTAGTCACTCAATAGAAACCAATGTCTTTTGGCAGAATACTATGTTGGGGGTGATCAATTGAAAAATTGGGGAAAAGCAGGGAATCGATGAATGGGGGGGAGGCTGTGATCATTAAAAAAGTCTGAATTTTCTAAAAAGAACAAGCATGAACAAAGCCTGAAAGGAACCAGGGGACCAATCTAGCATAAACTTACATCATAGATTGAAGCCCCAACTAAAAACCTATTCGGGGGGAGGGGTTAAAAAAAAATAGAAAAAGGGTTTTCGCTAGACATACCAAGGTGTAAATGTTCAATTTTCAATCCTCCAGCTCGACTGATACAGTCAACCAAACCAACCTAGAAACTGAAGAAACCTTCACTGATGTTGACAGTTTTTAAAATGTTTAATTAGTAAATCAATAAATAATTTATTTTTGTCTCCTTATCAAAAAAATAGTATATTTTGAAAGCTTTGTGTTTTAGCAGAGTGAACGATTCCAAGAAGATATATGAGCAGATCCATAATTTTGAGCAGGGGGGGGGGGGGCATTTAGAAAAACAAACTACATCTGTCTAATAGAGTGGTTCTCATTCCTCGAGGGTGGGGCACAAGATATAAAATGCTCATTCATATTTTGTATCATTCTTTTCTGTTTATATCTACCACTAAGACTTCTATATAATTCGGGTTTTGGTTGTAAGCAGCTGCTAACGCATGTTTCATGTAAAATACAGCTAGAATTCATACATATTTTTGAATAAATGCAAAATAGGAAAAGGCATATATATTTCCTGATAACGGGTAAGAAAGAGTCACAGGGGTAAATCACAAGTCGACAAGGGATCCATAAGTAGATTAAAAAAAGAAAAGGTTGAGAACCATTAGACTATGGTTATCCCACGATCTTCAGGATAATCCTTTCAATCCTCATTTGGGTCGCGACCACGAGTTTGAGAACGACTGATGTAGGTGCATATTTCGCTGTACGAGCAGGTACACGCAGTAGTATCATACATTTCACATTGTGTGTCCGCTGGACGCATTGATTTTCACCAGTGTCTGCCTTTCGCTGGGTGGTGTGTCTGTAAAATGACAAGAGCTTCCAGAAGAAGAAGAAGAAGGGAGGAGTCTGGTTGTGAAACTACAGCCGTCGGTAGTTTCATTAACTAACTAGAGAGACACGGGGAGATCGTAGTTTTAGTCGGAGGGGAAGGAAGGAAAGGAAAGAGGACAATCAATTTCTACCTCTGTCTGTATCCCCTCCCTCAAAGACAAAAGAAAAAAACAGAATAACAAAGGAAATGTAGAGACAACCCTACCCAAGAATCAAAAATCATTAAATTGGAGTCTATGTATGCACTTGCGTAAGTGCACACACAGAAACACACGCACGTGCTTTAATTGACGCTGACAATACTCAGATCTTCTGAGACCGAAAAAATATAGAAATGTTCAATTTATAATAGATCAATAGTTATCACCTATTTATTTTACATATATACTTTGATTAGGGTGATTAATTAATTCCCAAATTCTCTACAGTGTTCAAGGTCTTATTATCTAAGGTGTGAACCATAAGCAAATTAAACCGAAACCCGCACTAATCAAGGTATTCCTGTATATTTTAAAAGTCTCGGGTAGCAGAGCACTTGCAAGAAGACATTCTTTTGTTCAAACGTATACGGAACCACACTTCAGGGTGGGTGGTTCCTACTTCTGTACCTAAGTATCGAAGGTTGGCCTGCAAGATTCCATGTAGATATCTCTGAGGCAAGGAGAAGTAAGACCAAGTAGTCGGTCATCAATTAATTCAGGACCAAACAGTGGTCGAAGCTGGTCAAGACTGACGGGCATGAAGGGGTCTGTCTGAAAAGAAAAAAATAACACTGCATTCTAGACCCACCCTGATTATTTTTTCCTATTTTCAACTTGCATACGGAGTCCGTTCTCCAGATTTAAGCCACTTTTCTAAGTCTAATATTGATTGAACGATGAAGACAGTATAAAGTCAATACAAGCAATCACAATTATTCAAATCTATGTAGGTAAAAAATAAATTGATCATATCCTTCTTGGGTGGGGATCAAATTTCATTTACCCACAAACATAGGCGTCCCAGGGTGTCAAAAAAGGATTTATATCCGGAATATACCTCAGAGACAACCCTACCAATGAATAATAATAAAATACCATCTTTTTATACGGGTGCTCTAAATGAAGGGTTGCAAAATGCAATTGTACAGGACTAATATCCTATATTGACTAAGGTTTGCAACTCTCAAACCCCTTCATTTTAAGTGAGGAGAACTGATCCAGACGAGGGGGGGGGTGTCCGGTTTACACCCACCCTAGCAGACTCCCATGCCTACAAATGATTCGCACACACACACACACACACACCCAGCCCCAGTGAATTGTTAAGGTGTCAAAAAAGTGATCCTAGCATGTCTAGTTTTAATTCTGTGTTGAAAGAAGAACACTTTCTTATTCACACGAATAGTAAAGACATCACACACACACGAATTGAACAAGACAATTACAGTATTGGACTTACGTTGTAAACTAATATAGAACTCCAGAAACAGTTGAATGGGGGGGGATAGTCACATTTATTACTTGTGATATACTATGATCAACTCTTGCAACCGCGTACGTGGGGGGCACTAGGTGAGGGGAGGAGAAGTGAGAAAAGATAAAGAAAATATATGAAAGAAAGAAAGAAAGAAATTGAGGCTAGGTAGATTTTCACGGGGTAAACTTTATTGATCCATTTCAGCCAAGATAGCGAAGAGAGAAAGAAAGAACCGGCTTCTTGCAAGTTCTATTATTATGAAAAGAAGAATGAATAAGTAGAGAGACTTAAAGAAAGACTTAGTCACATGGTGGCAGGTCATATTGCAGTAATAGTAGTCGGCTCTCTCCTCGGCTTCTTCATTCAAAATCTTTGCAGACAGTAAGGATTAGGAATCTTTCTTGAAATCAAATTCATAAGTAAATGAATATCGAATTTTCTCGAAGTTTCAATCGAAAATGTATTGTTAATCACTTCTGTTAACGATTGCCTTTGGCTTTTATTTAAATCATGAGTGTCCAGGCAATATGAGACAAGATAAAAAAAAAAATGATATGATAAAAGTCACAACTGATAACCTGACCATGAAAAATAAGTTTATTTTTTGCTTCGTTTCATGATCCAAAAAAAATTACTTTTTCATTTTATACAGCTACGCACCTTGAGAGGAGCACGTGATTTAATTTTTTCGTGTTAAATTTGAAATTTATTCATACTTTGACATTAGCAAAGTTTTTCAAGAATTGATTAAAAAAAAATTAGATGATTAATGAGAAGAAAATATCAAATTTTTAAAAAAAAATCACATAATTTCACTTTAATGGCAAGATATAGTATCTAAATTAGTTATATGTCAAGATAAACTTTTGTTTAAAATTTTTTCCCCTAATGCTGTCAATTGAAGACTACTTTTTTTTTTTACCAGCACTCATTTCTAAAAATATTTCAATATGAAAAGAAACGAGGAAAACCGGCATTTAGAGATTCATTTTACCCCACAGTTTAAATATAAATTACTTACATCATGGTCAAAGTAACTTCAGTGTTTTCTCGATATTAAAGATAAGAGAGAAACCAAATTCATTTTTTGTTTTCGATAAACATTGAGAATAGTCATATGACAAAGATATTTCTCTAATTCCCAAAGTGTAATTTTAGTAAGTAAAGTTAAAATTAGTGGATTATCATTCATTTTATTTGTTTGAATTTGAAACACTTGGTAAATTTGGACATTTTCAGTTTCTTTCGTCTGAGTGAGAGGATTAATCCATCAACTGCGAATGACGGGAATTTCCGTCATTTCCACGGCTCAACTAAATACATTTTCTGTTCGTTTGTGATTTATGACAATTCAGTTGTAGCCGTGAGTCAGAGATTTCATCTTGCAGTGGCCAGGAGCTTATATTTTGCAATAGATAAGTACATTAATTTCCACCACCTGCCACGGTTCAATGGGTTAATTAATCATCCGTTTTGTCACGTGAAAAATTTTACGTCTTCGCAATTTGAGGCTGGGTGGAAAACTAGTTTCTTAAAATTGAAATCTAAAAAGGTCCGACCCTCATTATTTAAACCTTTTGTCGACAACGAGAAAGAAATGAATGAAAATTAGGAAGAAAGAAGAATTAAATGAAAATTCAGTTCTTGCAATAGTCAGATGATGGTATTGGGAGAGCAAGTCAGTCCTTTTGTTAAAACCTCTCAACCCTCTGGAATTGAATGAGGAAAGCCGTTCTGAAATTCATTTCGACTTTCATTCTTCTTCAGAATAAAGTTCAATCCAATTATTAGTTTTATTTCAATCTACTCCTCTTTCTCTTCGTTCGGGAAAGACGAAGTTTTCATAGAACCAAGAAAAAAATTTAAATAAACCACACACCTGCTGTATTTTTTTAAATTTTTTTAATTTGGTACTACTTAACAATGCTGGTTCCAGATTTATTTGCATTATATTCATTAGATGAACAATTACTAATTTTAGTCTATCTTTTTTTCATCCCAAAAGCAATTAATTAAAAAACAGTAAAAAAAAATAATGATCATGGTTGACACACCTGCCTGCTATTTTTTTTTTAAAGATCTTTATAAAGCAAATTTTTAAGAAATAACCCTTTCATTCTCAGTCTCCAATTCATTCAATTCTATCAAATAATTTCTTTAAATCAATAACTATCACTTCTTTTAATCAAGTTTTCTTTTGGAAAGAAATTGAATTCGAGGATGCAAATTCATTTCCTTTTTTTTTTGCCAAATAAATATTATTTGGAGTGACTGCAGTTTTCAGTCGATATTCCGTTATTTTTCATGTTTCACACAAAAAAAGTATAAATATGAGTAAGAAGCAAAAAACAACCTTACTTCATTTGATGCGTATTGTCTTGTCTACATCTTAAAGATGGGGGAGAGACAATCTTGTTCGCAACAAAAAGACAACTTCAATATTTATCACGTACTAATTTACACAATAATACCCGCTAATATTGCTAACTCGATTCACTTAATTCGAAACTTATGAATTGACAGGATTAAAGCGAGCAAGACGATGCTGATGCCAAAAAGACATTCTTGTTCACTATTAAATAACAGCTTCAATTTCCATCACATTCTGACGATGGTGAATGCTTTTTAATTCTACTCCATTCATCCATGTTTCACCGAAAATTCAGATGCGTGCAAGAAGCAAAAAAAGCATTACTACTTCATTTGATGTCTATTGTCAAGTCTACAAGGAAAAGATGGCAAAAAAAGGAGACTCTCCTAGGCTACTAAATGACAACTTCAATGGCTATATCACATGCCTTGCTTTATACAATGCAATGGGTTTTTTTTAAGTTGCAGTAACCCCTATTCATGCCGTATACATTTTTTTATATTATTTTCCCCAACGTCTGCAGAAAAAAACAAAAAAAAAACGGAATTGGTCAGAAAAAGGAGAATTATCGATTTGTAGTAGCAGGAAATAAATTGTGCAAATTTCTGTCACACTCTCATATCAGGAACATGCCTCATTATTTTGAAGTTTTGATACAGAAAAAATAACTGATTAAAAATGTGAGTGAAATTTATCAGCTTTTTTTATCACATGCATAGTTTTAACATTTAATCTTACAATCTTAAAAAAAAAGAAGAAGAAAAGAACTGATTGCTAACAACGTGTTCTGTGTATTACTTTGCAGTAAAGCTGTCAAAGGTTTGAGACGTTAGTAATGTTAGAATAAGTAATTATCTGCTTTTTTATAAGTTGAGGAGAGTCAGATTAAAAGAAGAAAATGAATGACAATAATTTTGACGATGTGAAGATTAAATTGTAGGGAAAAACCAGAAAGTCTTGGGGAAGAAAGGCTGGAAGCTTTTGTCAAATTCTGATCATCACGAAAAAGGAAGGACCGGTTCGAAAAGGGTGAGTTTTTAGGTTTCAGGGTCAATGTCTTAGTTTGACTGGAGGAAATAGGAAGGGACTTCGGGGGGGGGGGGCTCTTTTTTTTTGTACAAAAGACAAGAATAGGGAGAAACAATAAAATGGGGAGTGCAACTTCAATTAAATGAATGACTGTTGTTTGGGGAAGAAGAACAAGGAAGAAAAAAATTCATTTAGTGATGTCGGCCTGCAATATGAGCGTAGGAAAAAAAAAAATAAACGGAGAGAACAGTATGAATGAAATAGATACTGAGATGAATAGATTTAGAGAGAGGGGGTAGGAACGAAGAAGGAAAGTAAGTGTGCCATAATGCTATGTGAATGGCTTGCGAGATTCATTCTCTCACAACTACTGCTCAATAAAAGAAAAGACACCCAACTAGAGAGACAGGATTGAGAGAGAGAGAGGAAGAGGCATGTACAGAAAAATACAGAGAGAGAGAGTAGCAAGTACAGGGAGAGAGAGAAAGTGACAAATACACAGAGAGAGAGAGAGAGAGAGACAAAAGTGACAAATACACAGAGAGAGAGAGAGAGAGAGAGAGACAAAAGTGACAAATACACAGAGAGAGAGAGAGACAAAAGTGACAAATACAAAGAGAGAGAGAGACAAAAGTGACAAATACACAGAGAGAGAGAGACAAAAGTGACAAATACACAGAGAGAAAGAGAGAGAGACAAAAGTGACAAATACACAGAGAAAGAGAGACAAAAGTGACAAATACACAGAGAGAGAGAGACAAAAGTGACAAATACACAGAGAGAGAGAGACAAAAGTGACAAATACACAGAGAGAGAGAGAGACAAAAGTGACAAATACAGAGAGAAAGTGACAAATACAGAGAGAGAGAGACAATGTGACAAACAGAGAGAGAGAGAGAGAGAGAATGTGACAAACAGAGAGAGAGAGAGACAATGTGACAAACAGAGAGAGAGAGAGACAATGTGACAAATACACAGAGAGAAGGAAACTGACAAACACACAGAGAGAGATTCAGGGTGAGAGAGAGAGAGATATTCAGGGTGAGAGAGAGAGATTCGGGGTAAGAGAGAGAGAGAGAGATTCAGGGTGAGAGAGAGAGAGAGAGAGAGATTCAGGGTGTGAGAGAGAGAGATTCAGGGTGTGAGAGAGAGACAGAGAGATTTAGGGTGAGAGAGAGAGACAGAGAGATTTAGGGAGAGAGAGATTCAGAGAGATTCAGGGTGAGAGAGATTCAGAGAGATTCAGGGTGAGAGAGAGTCAGAGAGATTCAGGGTGAGAGAGAGTCAGAGAGATTCAGGGTGAGAGAGATTCAGAGAGATTCAGGGTGAGAGAGATTCAGAGAGATTCAGGGTGAGAGAGAGACAGAGAGATTCAGGGTGAGAGAAAGAGAGATAGATGGAGATATTCAGGGAGAGAGATAGATGGAGATATTCAGGGAGAGAGATAGATGGAGATATTCAGGGAGAGAGATAGATGGAGATATTCAGGGAGAGAGATAGATGGAGATATTCAGGGAGAGAGATAGATGGAGATATTCAGGGAGAGAGATAGATGGAGATATTCAGGGAGAGAGATAGATGGAGATATTCAGGGAGAGAGATAGATGGAGATATTCAGGGAGAGAGATAGATGGAGATATTCAGGGAGAGAGATAGATGGAGATATTCAGGGAGAGAGATAGATGGAGATATTCAGGGAGAGAGATAGATGGAGATATTCAGGGAGAGAGATAGATGGAGATATTCAGGGAGAGAGATAGATGGAGATATTCAGGGAGAGAGATAGATGGAGATATTCAGGGAGAGAGATAGATGGAGATATTCAGGGAGAGAGATAGATGGAGATATTCAGGGAGAGAGATAGATGGAGATATTCAGGGAGAGAGATAGATGGAGATATTCAGGGAGAGAGATAGATGGAGATATTCAGGGAGAGAGATAGATGGAGATATTCAGGGAGAGAGATAGATGGAGATATTCAGGGAGAGAGATAGATGGAGATATTCAGGGAGAGAGATAGATGGAGATATTCAGGGAGAGAGATAGATGGAGATATTCAGGGAGAGAGATAGATGGAGATATTCAGGGAGAGAGTGGGATAGAGAAATACAGAGAGAGAGTGAGATAGAGAAATACAGAGAGAGAGTGAGAAAGAGAAATACAGAGAGAGAGTGAGATAGAGAAATACAGAGAGAGAGTGAGATAGAGAAATACAGAGAGAGAGTGAGATAGAGAAATACAGAGAGAGAGTGAGATAGAGAAATACAGAGAGAGAGTGAGATAGAGAAATACAGAGAGAGAGTGAGATAGAGAAATACAGAGAGAGAGAGTGAGATAGAGAAATACAGAGAGAGAGAGTGAGAGAGATAGAGAAATACAGAGAGATAGAGAAATACACAGAGAGAGAGAGAAATACAGAGAGAGAGAGAAATACACAGAGAGAGAGAGAAATACACAGGGAGAGATAGAGAAAGGAAGGAAAACAGACAGAGAGACAGAGAATGAGAAATACAAGCAGGCCAATAATAGAGAAGAGAAAGAGTTCTTGTGTTATTATCTATAACGCCTTGATGAACACATCATCGAGAGAGAGGGAAGCTCTTAAGCATTTAACAACTGGATTTTTTGCCTGGTTTCATTCCGTAAATAACACAAGATATTCTTTCTCTCAGACACAATAAAGTCACAAGTCAGGGCAGTTTATAAAATAAAAATAAAATCAACGCTTTTTTTAGAGGGGTGCGAGAACCGTCCCCTTTCAGGAGCGAGCACATTTTGCAGGGTTTTTGCGGTCAGTGGTTGATAAAAAAAAGGTGGGGACAGAACATATTTTGAAAATTTAGAAAGAAAATTTTAGTGGGTAAATGAAAGGAAAAACTTTTAATGTTTTACAATAAATAGATTTTTAAAAGGTTTCAGATTTTTCGAAAAAAGTTATTTAGGGTCGAATATAATCAGAAGAGGGAAAAACAGATTTTTTTTTTTTCAGTTTCGAATATATAAACTTTTTTTTCACAACTGATAGCAATCGTCAACACGACACAGGAAAGCAAATAAAAAGTGTATATAATAAATAATGTCAAGTGTGTACATTTGTTTTTGAAAGGAATTATGTCGATAACCAGGTGCGCGTACTGTACGTAAATTTTTTTTAAAAAATACATTCAAATGTTTAAAATCAAAACAAGTTGAAATATATTGAAATTAGAAATAGAAATATTTAGTTAAATTGGACGTTAAAAACTTGAACGAGTGAGTCTGAGAACATTCAACAAGGTTTGTGTAAATTTTATGTTCAAATATCAGTGTATACGAAAGAAAGGTTGGGTTTTATAAAGATTAAATATTAAAGCTTTTTTATTTTACATGTGGGGAAAAAGGGTCAATTATTTACAAAAAGAAATGTCTAAGGTTTCACATGCGTGCATTAAAAAAAACATGTTTACACATTTACAGCCACATGCGTGTACTGTAACCCGACACAAGAAAATCGTGTTCGTCTAATTATACGACTTGTGTGTGTGTGTATATAAACACAAGAAGGAAGATATGTCATTTTGTGTACACACCAAAAAAGGGAAGAAAATAAACATTAAATACAAAAAGTATACAACAATCGGGTGGTTAAAAGAAAGGTAATTTTAACATTTTTTCGGGTGATTTTTAAAAAAAATTCTTACCCAATCCTCTCGAGATACATTGTATACGCTGGCATGAACAATTATTATTCCGAATGGCAAGAGCTCCGTTAAATAAGTAAGTAAAAACTCTTTGGTAGGTAAATAAATCACAATGATATATACGCCTAATATAGACGTTAGTTTTTCCCCGCTTGTTAATGATAAACACTCCAATTTCTGGTATTTTCTTTGGTTATCATTCCTAAGATCCGTTCGTGGTATTTTATGATGATATAATGATGAAAATACTTGTATTGTCTATTGATAATTAAGAAATGAAAAGACGATGAGAGAATGAGAGAAAAGCGAGCAGCCTCCCCGGCTGCCCGTCATATTATGTTGTGAGTGTCGCGGTCAATGCAGCAGCAGCAGCAGCAACCGTCGGTAGCACAGGGGTTGTCAGAGAGGTGGAGACGTTTCTGGCTAAAAACACGCAAATAAGTGGCCAAATGCCGAAATAGTTTTTTTTTTAAACCGAGTATTTTATCATTTACTTTCATTAGATGAACAAGACAAGACCACTTCAAGCCTTAATCGGACCCTAAGCCAGATTTGGTTTGGGGGTCCCACCGCCTTTAAGAGGCCCTAAGCGAAAATTGATACAGGGGTCTCCATCGCCTCTTGGGGGGGGGGAATCATCTGATGGCCACGGGGCCCCAAGCAGCCGGGTTAATTCGCTCAATCGTCAACCTGACTCTAATGATTTAAGTTTTGTGAATCATTTTTTTCCAATACTATTTACTTTCGAGTTGATTTTCAGTTGCTTTTAAATCACAATCTTATAGTGACAACCTCGTTATCAGTGTTGCAATTATAAAAAGCAACTGGAAAATTCAGAAGATGTCGTGTAAAATGAATAAATTGATTTTTATAAACATGACAATACTGAAGCATATATTAAAAATGAGAATTCATACGAAATAACCACCGCAACAAAGTCAAAAATGGCTAGAAGATTTTAAATGGCCAACCCCAAAATTTCATGAGCTAAATGCTTTTTAAAATGGCTAGATTTGTCTAGTTTTTGGCCGTAAAATAGCCAAAATGGCAACTCTGAGCCGCAGCCGGTAGTCTTTGTGGCGGAGGAAGAGGTGAGAAGGAAATAGACGAGAGAAGGGAAAGAGGCTCAGTTGATAAACAAGGGCACCTGACTATCTGGTTCAAGTTTATCTGAACGGGGATTTCACCGGTAAGTAGTAGCTGTAAGTGTCAATTGCTCAGCTGGTAAAAGAAGGAAGAAACGTTGCTTCCATTTCTTAGTAGTAGCAGTTATTGTTGTTGCAGTAACAATCGTGCACGTCTTTACTGGACGAGCCGTGGTAAGTGTCAAAAAAGAAATTATTAAAATAGCAAAGTTCAATGACTGTGAAATTATATAATCAAGATCCGAGTGGAAGCTTGAATTCCAGCTGAATAACCATTAGTCAAACAAACAAAAACAAAACTTTCTTTTTTTTCAAAAACCAGATACCACAACGTCTCTACCTAAACATGAAACCACTTTTAATTTTGGACTGGTATTTTGGCACAATGTAGAGAGGGTGGTCCTGACCCTCGTACATTTGATGTTAAAAACGGCGCACAAATAAAGACAAATAATTAAGGGTTGACAATGCTTCAACCATTAAAAAATAAATATTAATCAGGATAATGTCCCTAACTCAACCGAAAAGCTCAAGCTTGGTATTATTACAAGGGTAATGATTGCTAGTAAGTTCATGATCATAAAAATCGAAAAAAAAAAAAAAAAAAGGATTCAACCACATGAGCAGTTCGTAACTTAAGACTGACCGTTGAAAAAAATAGTGTATCTTGGTTTAAAATAAACCAGAGTTTTTCTTTCCCTTCTCGACCATATTTATTCTTCTGATACAAAGATTGTCATTCAAGTGGTCTCTTAATATTTTATGAAGGAACAATGGGAAAGCTACCCATTCCGAGAAGCGAAGACTGGTGATGAGTTCTTGAGCCTTAATGAGCTCTCAATACTTGTTTGTGGCCTTGTGTCAGACAAGTCTACATTGATACAGAGGAAGCCGCTTATTATAATCACTTTGGAATAGACTTTTTTTTTTTATTCCGAAAACAATAACCGGCTGATGAGAAATGAAGGATAAAAAAATGGAACCATTCATTCATTGTCAAATTTGAACCGCTAAATACATTGTTACAAACGACTTTAAATCATAAGATTTTAATATGATTGTTTGGTTAATTTTAAATAGTTTTTGGAACCAACTGATTCTTATAACAATAGCAGTCTGATCCGTAATTATCATTACAACAAAGGGCTTCCTTAGTAAAATCTATTACTTGAATTATAATATAAACCTCGAACTAAGGATAAGCATGCCCCGATCTTATTACTTGAACCATCGTTTTTCAATGCTGTATCATCGATCACCATCACTGACTGACATACCGAAATGTGAGTTATATCCCTTGCTCAGGGTGACTAATTCAGATCTTTAAAATCTATGTCTACTTGATGTCAGAAATTGCTATCTAGATATTTTTTTAATAAACCAAATAATATTTTAATAAAATAAATATTGAAGAATAAAGTCACTTATAATTCATCAATAATGTGTAATATATCTATTTCCTAGATACCTGGAGAAAAATCCAAGTGTTTTAAGATGTTTTCTTTTCGTCTCAATTTTAGATTTAAACATGAAAATAAAGCCAGCTACACTGTCCTTGCTAGATCTTCACACAAAAAAAGGAACCAGCGCATCTATAGTCTGACTTTCAGGCTTGTTAAATGAGCCACGACGAAGAAGATTATCTTCTTTAGCAGTTGCTCATCTGGTAAGGCTGTAGAGATTTTCGTTGAAAGATTAACAGTAGTTATTTATAGTATTTATTTATAGTGTCAGAAAGATTTAAACTGTGATGACACATGTATGTCTGAGGGGGGGGGGAGATGAAAGTTCGATCTAAAGGCCTCTTCGCTTGTATCATACGAGCCACCGGTAGATAAGTAAGTAGTAGCGGTAAGTGTCAGCTGCTCAGTCAATAGGAAGGTTACCTCCACTCTTTCCTAGTAGCAGTTGATGTTGTTGTTGTTGCGGTAACAATCGCCAACGTCACTACCAAGTAAGCCACGGCTTGTGTCTAGAAAATAATTAATAGCAGAAAAAGCGCTAAAAACTTTTACTTTGCTTATAACTTTCTTATTTTTTTTTACTACGTCGATGGAGCTAATTACCAAGCTCAGGGCTGGTGCTACCTATTAAACCAAAGTAGGCAGCTGCCCAGGGCGTAGACCTCATGGGGGCGCAGCACTGACCTTTCAGGAGGAAAATTCAAAAAAGATCAAGCAAGGGTGGGGAGATTTCTAGTCTTGCCTTGGGTACATAAAACCCTGACGTAAATTCTAAGTCTCTCCTAGGGTACATATGAATCGCCCATGTCGTCAATGCTGGCATATATGAAATTGGTATTCAATACAGAAACTCTCTCTGTAAATACAACAATACCTTGAATAATGTTTCGATTAGCAGGTATTTGATGTAATACAATTTAAGTATTGCTGTACAAATTAATGAAACCAAGTCTGAGCAGGAAAAAAAACCCCACATTGAATCATAATATGACTTTGAATAGTACGGACAAACTTGGGAACGAATTGACCGTACTAATTGAGGTATACCTGTACTGAGCGCTGAAATGATTCTGTCTAATTCATTCAATTTTCTAAGTCGGCGTAAAAATGTAATTGGTTTCGGGAATTACAGAATAATAAATAGACAAATACATTTTTTGGTTTTGGTTTTATAAATAATTATTCTTATTTTGTGGATTCTTAGAATTCTATATGAAACAACTCACTAATCTGATTTTTAAAAAATGACTTCTAATTTATAAAATCTGAAAGATTGCTTATAACAGTGGTGTAATTACAGGCCTCCCTCGAGGGTGACCACTACCAAACCCCAGGGATAAGCCATCATCCTTGACCTCAACAAAAGAGTCGCGTGGTAATATAACCCTTGTAGTCCTAAGTAGCAGCAAATATTCAAAACATGAAAACCTTCATTGGTCTAATTAAGACATTTACAAGTAGGTATCAAAATGATTTTTCGGGCGGTACTTTTTACCCTTCCCGCTTCTTAATATTACTAGTAGTTCACAGACAATTACTATAAACAAACTCCCTGCCACGCGTTTCATTAACGTAGTATTAGGACATGACAGGAATAGTTTTTGCATCAAACTATTTCATTAACGTGTGGCAGGGATACGAAAAAAAAAAAGTGCTGTCCTGAATTATCATTTTTCGTCAGTGTCCATAGGAAAGAATTCCGTTCACTGACAGACTACTAAAATGTTCCTGTCTAATTCATTTCATTTTTTTTTTTTTTTAGAGATTGTTTCGTAGAGGTCCAACCGAAATATCTATTTCGAAATATGCCTTCATTTTTAACGGCACAGGGTACACTGGTTTAGCCATCGAACCCACCCTTAATTTCAGACACCCTCTTCTTCAATGATGTACGATTTTAACTGGGTGTGAGAAAACCTTCACAAATTGTTTGGAATGTCGGTAATTGGCTGAAACTGTAACGAACGCCAAGAAGCAACCTACCCAGAAAAACTCAGTAGTAGTAGTTGTAGTAGTAGTAGTAGTAGTAGTAGTAGTAGTAGTATAGTAGTAATCAAAAATAAAAAAAATGAAAATAAAAGCAGGTCTGGTTTGTCATCCAATAGAAAATGTCACGTGACCAACGTCTTTCGCCAGCGTGTCGTGTTAGAGTTGATCGATCAAAAAAAAAAAAAGAAAAGAGGAAAAGGGATGATCAATGAATAAATAACTTCTCTCTGCTATTGTTGAGAGGTGATCATTTCAAAGAAAAAAAATTCCTTATTTTTCCCAAATAAGAGTCACGAACTAAGAGACCAATTTAGCATAAATTTACGTTGTAAATCGAACTGCCGACCAAAAACTATTTTGGCGGGGAATTTTGGAAAAAAATAAAAGACGTTTTTTAGACGTAAAGGAACAAATGCTTAAATTTTCAGCCTTTTGTAACGGCATGTGTGTGCACAACATATAGGACACGCATAGATAACCAGCCAGACCCACTTAAGAACGAAAGAAACCTATGTTGATGTTGACAGTTGTCTGATACAAGGAGAGAGGCAGTGCAGTTCATGATCTGTGGAATGTACCGTTAGATCAGATGTCGTAAACCGACTGACCTCAGTAAAAAAAGGTCAGGATGTAATAAGAGATTCAAAAGACTTCTGCTTGTAAGTGCAATGCAGCTGAACGAGTAACAGGAATAAGATCTGCTGGGCAGAGTTCAAACTCTGACTAAGACAGTTCACCCTAATGTCTGAAGGGAATCCATCTCTTCTCTCTTCCTCAACATCCACTCCCCACCCCCTTCCCCGGCTATGGGTGAATAGCAGGGCAGATAGGTCTATCTAGCTAGGGTTCATTGGTTGAGTAACCAGTTTTGGAGACTGGACAATCCTGATTCGGAACTTGCCTGAAGAGGGATGGGGTCTGTCAGGCTATCTTGCCCTTGACACAAGCATGAGGAAAACCACCCAGGGTAACAGGATGTAAAAGAGAGAGAGAGGAATTTTTTTTTAAAGATATGCTATGGCATCTGCATGATGAAAAGACCAGACCAGGATACCAGAGACATTTTTTTTTTTTTTTTCAAAAATAAGGCAGGGCTTCTGAGGGTGGCAGTGTCTTAAGGACTCATACAATTACTCAACCCAAGTTTCTCACGGATGTTATTTTCACATACATTTTTTTTTTTTTTGTAAATCCTGTTACCCAGTTCAGGGTTGTTGGAGCTCCACAGATGATACCTATCATGGGTGTCTCGGGCAAAATAGCCTGACAGAACCCATCCTTGTTCAGAAACAGTACAAAACTCCAATCGAGCATTTGGCCCTGCATCTGTACCAGTTTGTAAGGTTCAGCATTAGTTGCTGTGGTTTCGGAAAATACAGGGGAGAGTTTTAGGGATCATGAATATCCAAGAAGGATGAGGATACGCTAAATATTTAATATATTGTCTCCAACAAAAAAGATTTTTACATTACAGGTATAAATGATTTCATAAGACGCTGCGTTCAATCCGAGAACCTACTTTGATTAAACATGTTTTCTATCAATTGTTTTTTATTGTTACCTTTAATTTTACAAAAAGGCTCTCACTTTATGGACAGCTTAATAGATTAATACAAAGAATGGAAAATCATACACACACACACATATATATATATATATATATATATATATATATATATATATATATATATATATATATAATAATTAAGTCATCGACAGATAGCTGTTTTTTTTGTATTACAACTCTTCAGTGTGGCTATAGACTATCCAACATCCAGTACCATGAGGTAGGATCAAAAGCTTCATTTCAGACCCAGAGGCAGACATTTTACTCCTGCCCTATGTGGAACTGGGCAGTCAGTAAGACCGAACTAAGCAATCTAAATTTACTTACGCATAATTCCCCATCTACCAGAGTGCTCTATTCCAGAGTTGGGAGAGCATTGCATATAGCAGTAATAGATGGGTGCCTCACTTAACAGTGCTCAACCATGTATATATATATATATATATATATGAATCATAAATTGTGTTATATTATACAGAAATTTATCTGAAATGATTTCCCGTCATTACACGGTTATTATATCACACAAATTAGACAATGTAAAAAGAATAAACAATTAAAGAAAATAGGGCTGCTGCAGGAATTGAACCTGCCACTGATTTGGTAGTAGCTTCAACGTAGCGATGCATTTACCATTGAGCTAAACAGACCCCCAATAATGCAAAGTTCGATTGACTGCTTTTGAATTCTCAGCGGGCTGTTTAGCACAATGGTAAGTGCATCACTAAAAAAGTTACAGTGGCTACCCGATCAGAGGCAGGTTCGATTCCTACTGCAGCCCCGTTTTCTTTAACTGTTAGTTCTATTCATCTAGTCCAATTTGAATGATATATTAACCATGTAATGACAGGAAATCATTCTAGATAAGTTTCTAAATGATATAACGCAATTTAGAATAAATTCTGTCGGACGAAATATGTCCATTTCTTAAATAGACACACGACACACACACACATATATATATATATATATATATATATATAGACATATATATATATATATATATATATATTTGTTTTTCTTTTTGGTAAATGTACTACTTCATTTGATTTTTTAGTGTTGATAATTTGGTCTTGCTTTTTAAACTGAATCAAGCACTTATTTCTATCTGGTAGATTTGATACCCGACAAAAGCGTAGAGTGCAACGGCTGAAACGTTGTATGAAAAACAACCAAGATGAGGATGGTCCGAATATCAATAGAAATAATAATAATACCTAATCTCAAAAATTCAGAGATATATGAATCAAGAATGTTGGAAAATTTCCTTGTTAGGACTTGTTTTGACATTCTTGTGACGCAAATGTTTGGTCATTTTTTTTACGAACGGAATCCAAAATCCAGAATAAAGAATTGAATAAAATAGTACGTTGACTGAAGAGAAAAACAAATGTATTTACTAATAATTATCTTTCCACTAAGGGAATCCCTAAAGGATAACAACAGTTGAAGAATAGATGGGGAACATAGGGACAACATCCATTCTCTTTAATAGTCTTGTATTTGGATGGTTTAAGCTCCTAATAATTGTTAGCGCTATCAGTCTGTCACACTTATAGTTTTAGTAGCAGCTATCAGCCACCTGTTGTTGCCAGGCAACACCCATCATGTTCGGCAGCAGCTTAGGCAAGAGCTGAGAGTAGGAAGTTAGTCGTGTCTGTCACACTTATCTTGACTCAAGAGGCCTTCACTTTAATTAATAATAATAATAATAATAATAATAATAATAAACGTTGTGGCTTTTTTCTGTTTCTCTGCCCATAACAATGTACTCTTCTACTCAAAGGTAACAATTTTGCAAATAGAAATATACCCAACCCATCTTTTGAAACAGTGGACTCTGCCACTGAAAAATATTCAATAATTCTTTTTCTGAAAAAAAAAAAAAAAAAATTAAAATATATACATGATTTTCTTTCTGGGATTAACCAGTTTCAAAATATATAATAAGAACCATGTCAGTCACACTCATCTTGACTTTAGAGGCCTTCATCTTACAATGAATATATATTCAACTTAGCATAGTCTGGCATAAGGCCACAAGTTCCAGGCGCCTAGAAAGGATCAAACTCACTATACTGTAGTCATAGACTACAGGAGAATCACACGAATCAATGGCGAGGAACTGATTCTCTAAATACATACACAGAGGTGTGATCAGAGCAATGATAAATGGAATCTTGAAACAAAGTTCAAATTCCAACATGAACTGTTCACTCCACACTAATGGTCTTGAGAAAGGCATGAATACATCTCTCATCCCATGCCCCCCCCAGCTACGTGTAGAGTAACAGGGCAGACTGAGCACCCTAGTCTCTCCTGCAAGGAAATCAGAATTCAAAACTAGTGCATCAGAAAATACTTGCAACTGGTAAGCCTATTGAGCTGTAATGGCTAAGATTAAATATTTTTCATTCTTCCACATTTTATTTGATTTTTGGCACAAAGCCACAATAAAACTTTCTTTAAAGATAAATGACTAAATCCTAATCCCGTGATTAACTGCAAAGAACCTGCACGGATTTGTGACAAAATCTGATTTTTATGAATACTGTTTATTAGCTAAGTAATCTTTGCTCTCTCATCGTCTCTAAAAACAAAATCATCAAACACACTAGAATCATTCCAGTAATTTTGCTTTGAATTTTGGAGACGATGAAGTATGATTGATAAAAACTGATTCACTCGAACTAGTGACCTCACCTTGGTTGTCATAGTCATAATGTTCTTTGCCACTCGGCCTTCTTCAAATGTCTATCATACTAAATGACCTTCTGGGGATTTTGAATTAGACCTTTTATTCAATCCAGAGGGGTATATTGTTCTCATTCCACTGCCCAGGCCAGGGGATATCTCGATTCAGTCAATTCTTTCTTGTGATTTCACTTGCCTGCCTCTTCCAATGAAACACAGTATATGACTTTTTCGCACTACCCGACAAAGGAATTGAACTCATGACTGCCAAGCAGGTTACTAGATATGTTTAACTAACACTTTTATTCACAAGGATGTGTTATTATGAACCACGCCAAACACCTAAAGAAGGCAGGAGAGTTAAATGGCTGAAATGTTGTAACTATAACAACCACGAGCACTAATCTACAGGTAAGATCACAGAAAATGTTGGCAAATAGTTGATAGAGATAAAAGGATGAAATTGAATTGAGTTACCTGGAAAGGTAGGACAGCACAGAATAAAATTTGTAAAATCCACTATATAGGAAACAATACTCACCTGAAATAAAAAAGAAAAGGTAAAAATAATTAATTGCATTCAACAAAAACAAGAATTATTTCATTCTCAATTCATTCATGTGCATTTAACAAACATGTTACAATAAGATGGTGGAGCTAGTGATTTCAGGAAATCCAACAACATTTCAGTAATTCCAAGAAATCCGTAGTTTCACATTCAGTGAAGTAATGGTTAACAAGCTTATGATGCTGACTGTTACTTCTCCAAAGACTTTGATTCTCACTGGGCGCCCCACTACTGCAACTTCCCGTCAAACTAAGCTAAAATTGGTAGATATCAAGTATATTCTGCTCCAATATCTACTATTTATGTATAGCTTAGTTTGACACAAGACTACAGTAGTGGGGTACCCAGTGAGGATTGAACTCCTTACAGTAGTAATAGTCAGTATTACAAGCTTGTTAACCATTACAACACTGATTGTGAAAGTAGGGATTTTGTAAAATTACTGAAATGTTCAAGGGGTTTAATAAAATCACTAGTTTTGTGATCTTATTGTAACATATACATATATCAAGACATCTTGGAACTAAAAAGAAATTATCTTTTTCTTCTGTAACAGGAAAGTTCTAAAATTATATCGGGCAGCATCAGACACAACAAAATGATAACAATAACAGAAATTATATTACTCATGATACTAACTGGTATATAAATTATAAAAACATTTTTTTCCCTTTCTTTCTGAGCTATCCGTCTCCTAGACTGGTAGCTAAACATGGCTAGAAAGCCCAATCTGCCTTACTATCCACCCATAGCTACAAATAGACAACTGCTTTAGCTGAAGTTAGAACTTGGCTTGCCGATTCCATTTTCCATACCACTAACCTTTCAGCCGCTCTGCACCGACTTATAACAGTATTACCAATAATCAAATCCTGCTGTTAAAATGCTCATTAATATAATCAATTAGTGCTCGTTCTAATAACAGCAAATAAAATGCCAATAATACTAATTGAAAAGTAATAGAAAATATTTCTAATAAAATCAAATCTAATAATAATATTTATGAATAGAAAAGATTCAAATTTAATTTAATAATAAATTTGATAAAAGTTGATTTATTAGCTAACAGCGCAACTAATTGAGCAATCGACCGGCAGTCAGCATTAAAACCGGAAATGACGTAATGTAAAGAAAATGGCCGATGGTGGTCGTTAGTTAAAAAGGCACGTGAGATAGTGTTTGTGGTAGGAAAAAAAAAAGTTGGATTGTCCTTTGGAAAGATCAACTGACATTGAATACAGGGGCCCGTCAACGAGCCTCACCCGTCCAGCAACTTGATTGTCGGTTCTGGTAACGAGAAAAAATCCTGTTACACAGAGAAAAATTGTTAATTTATCAAGTCAGTCAGCTGATGTAGTAACTTGCACGTTGAACCTAATGGTTAGAGCTAAGCACCAAAGACATAGAGGCTCCTTGAAATTCGGTCTTTGATGCTGGGTTGGCAAGACTCGTTATTTCAACTCCCATCTATAAGGGAAAATTGATATTTCCAATATCAACGTCTTTTAATTCTCAACATTAGAATATTTCTTGTTTGATTTTTTAAACTGAATTCTCAGGAGAGAGTACTCTCCTTTTTATGTTTTCGCCGAATTGTTTGAATATTTTTTCCGTTATTGGAAAAATGTCTCGTGAGTACTATAAAAAAAAAGTCATTAGAAATACTTATTAAAATGAATAATATTTCAGTTTATTCAATCTGTAGTAATAAATTGAGTAATGTTGAAATAAAATGACTATTTAATTTGTAGTAATAAAAGTTTCATTTCTTAATAAAAACTAATATTTTAATAAAATAAATGTCAATGAATAAAGTCGCATTTATAGTAATAACACAGGCAATACTAATAATGCTCATTTTATTACTATGGTGAATTGAAACATGATGTTGAAAATGCCTAAAAAAGCCGAAAGTACATCAAAGGCGTCCATCGATAAAATGACATACAAGACAGACCAATATTTGTAAAAATTTGAAGTTTTTAGAGTTTTTTGGGTTTCAATTATAGAATTTCAAGAAATTTTGAAATGAATGTCTAAGAACATTGAGAAAAAAAAAAAAAGAAATTATTTCCATTTTGATAGAATCTATTATTTAAAAAAACTCCTAGCCAGAAACTCAAGTTATGGCTTTTTTTCCCTATGACTTTTTCCAGTCAATTTTTTTCAAGATGAAGTTACGATTAGGAGAGTTAATGATTCAATCAGGCAGATCAAAGTCAAGAATTACCTTCTTGGCTTTTTCCCATTCTTTCTACATCTTTCTTTACCAACTGAGCAACGCCCGAAAATTCTACTTTCGTTTTCAATGTAGTTAGACTGACAATGAAAAATGACGCAAAAATCTCACCATCCTCAACGGTAGGTGTGGTAGAGCTCTGGGAATTTCTGACCAAATGTTTAAATATTACAATAATGAGATCATATATGAAAAGAAAAATTCATTTTTTTAATGTTTAGGATGTGAGAAGGAATAAAGCTGTACGAATGAAAATTTAGCCAACGCGAGAAAGAAGAAAAAAGATTTTCCGGAATAAAAAAAACATTAATAAACCTCAAGAAACAATAAAGAACTAGCGGCTGATGGCTGATAAGGATCAAGCCTAATGTAGCATTAATCCCGAGTGCCAGGTCGATGACACTCTTTACCAGACTAAATAAACGCGTTTCTTTCTTCTCCTTTATAAATCAACAACATAACTATGATTTTATTTAACCCTATAGAGAATTTACCGTTAGTTTATATGGTGGGAAACCGAGACGCACTTAGACAGCTGTTCCAACATTGGATTGGTGTCACGTTTCTACCATAGTCTGACGTGAATGTCGAAGTTAGTGGTGGGGGTGCTTCTAGAATTGCCTCTCCCTTTGTTTCATGTTGGTCGAGTTGTGACACTGACACTATCATCGCAGGTGCTCGTTACCACACAGATTGTCCCTTCTTTTCAACAGAATTACCGTATTTACTCGAGTATAATGCGGTTTTGGATATATTGCTACCCCAGTTATTGTAACCAAAAACATCAGTGATTTATCTATGTCGTTAATACCCTCGCGAGTATAAGGCTTATCCTTCATTCTTGACCCTGATATCTCTTCTATTAAATTTCTTGCGTTATACACGGGTAAAATAAAGACCCGTCCCAAGGGTACAAGGAGTAGGAGATCATCCATCATGCGTGGAGGGGGTGAAGGTAGAAGGGCTCAATGTCGCTAAAAAAAGAAAAAAAAAGCTCTAAATCATTTTTTTTTAAATCGTCAAGAAGAACGGCCAAAACCTACCGAATAGATATTCAAAATGGTCAAAAACACACACACACACACACACACACACACACAAAAAAAAAAAAAAGAAATGGCAAAAAGTTAAAGCATCACATTCACCGAGGGCGGAGGGGCAAGTGATTTCAAGAAAGGGCCAGCCATTGCCCCCACCTACCCCCACCTTGGCGACGGGCTTCGGTAAATAAATCTGCTCACCAGTATCGTTAGTCATGTTACAACGATACGATTGTAGAAAGACCTGTCTATCTATTACTTGGTGATAATTTTTAAATTATCAGTTTTTTTTAATGATTTAGTGACATTCTATCATTTTATGAAATAAAGTAAAAAGCTACTTAATTTTATAAATTTTTGCCGACTATTATTTACCTTCATACTAATTTTCAGTTGTTTTTTTTTTTTTTCTAGATACTGTATTCACTCGTATACGACATGCAAAATTTAATATAACAATCAGGGTCAGAATTGGAGATACTCAAGTGAAAAAAAAATTATACATTGATTTTTAGATGCAAAAAAAGTGGGGATCGCATTATATAAGATAGTAACGTAATGGTTAAATAATAGTCAAAAATGATAATAATAGGTCGCAATCACTGATGGAAAAGGGTCTAGAACTAAGTATACTGTGAGGCTTTCGGGAACTTGGGTATACGGCAAGGCTTGGTTTGGGGAACTAGGTGTACGGTAATGTCTCCATTAATAGGCAGTGAACGTTTGAAAAGTATGGAAATTGAGAGATAGGTATACTCTGTATTCTCTCTCTATTTCCATCTCTGGTTACAGTATACTTCATGTAAGAAAAACAAGTAAAATAATTAACCAATTTTGTTTATTTACTTTTCAGTATCAACAGAGAAATGCCGACCATCCTATTCCCACGGCAATACTTACCATTCTTTCTTCTTTCACTGTTCTGACGCCAACTTCTCTCCACCCTGCTCTCCCGCACCCTCAACCAAACCAAGAATCTTTTTTTTTTCTTCCATTCCTTCTTTCTTTCTTTCCTAAAACGTTTTCGGCATGTTAACAATTCTTAGAATTTGATAATCATTTTCTAACTTCTTCGACCAAGAAATCCCTGGTCGTTTGCTCTCCTTTAACCAATTCCATAGAGATTTGAAGATTCAGAAAGTAAGAAATAATTAAAAAAAACAAACATTGTTTTTCTTTCTTTGTAGACATTATTTTTATATTGAAGAACAGAACCCAAGGTTCTCAGTGCGCGAGGCAAGCTGAACTTCGGCGCCCTTTGAAGTATAGAATGATCTTATTTGTTTTCATTTTACAATGATACAAAAAAATATGAAATAATAATAAAAAGTCTATCACAACAATGAGGTAGAAGAAAGCGGTTCCGACAACTACATTAGAGGGTATTCAACTGTCAGATATTCCTGAAAAATCCGACTTCACATCAAGGAATTTTCTTATTTTGACTGTTTTTATTCTGTTCAATTCATCCATTTTCCCGGTTTGTATTTGGGAAGTCCTCCTGTCTCAGGTGTGCTTTTGTTCGAATATTTTCTATTACAAATTATTACGTCATAGTTTTTGGCACAATGTGAACGACTTTTTTTTTTTCAAATCACGAATATCTCCGGGTTTATATCACATACACAAGAAATAATTTTGTTTATCAGATTTTTTTTTCACAATCCTTCATACTTGAGGCACACAGATTATTACGATAGAATTATCATATTACAAATTACACGCGTTTTTATCGACGGGTGTCGCCTTGTTGTCAAAAGTGAATGGTGGTACCTCATGAAAATAGAGAACGGTATGTATAAAAATATTGATTATAGAGATTGATATGAGGAAGCGGCGATGAATATTGAATAGTAGCAAAGTCGATTATAATTCGATCGATGTATGTGGAACTGCAGCCCTGGGACTTATCGATACCTATGTGGGTCATATACCAATAAGCAGCTTTCCATTTCCCAGTGTTTTTTTTCTTTCATTTTTTGATTTTTATTCCCTACTTCTATTATCATTTTTATATTATCTTTATTTTTTATATTACTACTACTACAACTACAATAATATTAATAATAATGATAATATTAATAATAATGATGATAGCTCGCAAGCAATTAGAGGCTAAGTTGAGGGAGGGATGGCTATCGCGTCTCCACTCTATCTCACCCCTAATGAAGGGGGCCCCCAGAGCTTTATGAAGAGTAGTTCACCAACTGCATTTCTACTAACATTATACCATGTCTACAGCCACTAGGTTGGAAATCACAGCACTAAATGTTGGATGGGGGGGGGTTGAGGGGCCGGGCCCCCAAATCTCCAGCAATGTCCCTACTATCAAGATTGCTCTTTTATCATCCGCAAACCGGGTTATGTATGCCTTCAAAGAAAAATCTGTGTTTAAATCACAGGCAGGTTTCACCTTGACTCGAACCACAATGGCTGGCTAACCAGACAGAAGGCCCACGACCGGATTAGAGCCTGAACACATGTTTTTCCAAATATGAAAACACAATGTTTTTACTTACATAGTCATTTTCTATACACTATGATCGATATATTTGTCGTACTAACTAGCGTAGCGGCCGTTAAAAAATGACGGGATTTTTTTATGCAGTCAATGGAAAGATTGATATTTGAGAATAATTCTTTTTTCAAACATCGTTTTCAGTCACATAAGCCAGCCTCTCTT
Source organism: Thysanoteuthis rhombus (assembly GCA_963457665.1). Taxonomy (NCBI): domain Eukaryota; kingdom Metazoa; phylum Mollusca; class Cephalopoda; order Oegopsida; family Thysanoteuthidae; genus Thysanoteuthis; species Thysanoteuthis major. The sequence goes on from OY735229.1 coordinate 1,339,582, forward strand.
TATTCAGCTTCAAAGAGAGGAAGAGAGTAAAACTTATGTTCTCATTAGAAAATAAAAACTTACACACAAACAGCTACAGCAGTCAGTCACACTTCAGCTGTTGGCCACATTCAGTCATCCTCTCTCCTCTTTAATAAGCTTTAAAGAGTGTAAAACTTATGTCTCCACCGTGACCTGAACATACAAATTATATGATTATGGTCTTTATATTGATGGATAATTGTGTAACAGTCTTTCTTTATTTTCGCTTTGATCTTTGTGCAGTGGCCATGACTTCAATTTCAAATACATAGACAAAGCATAAATATGTAGTATCACATACTAATTAATGGGGGAGTGGTATCTGTGTTGAAATGATAGACGTAAGAATTGAACGTAATGTTCCGCTAAAATCGCCAATCTTAAACACCCATACCAAGTTATGTTCGAACAATCTGATCTTTAATCTCCTCCCATCTTTGATGTTGACACAACGTATCGGTCGATTCATTCTATGACCTTCCTCAGGAGTAAAATGCAATATCCGTACGGAAAGAGAGTCTTCTCTATTGGTCTCTCTCGTCAGAAGATCAGATTGTCAGAACAAAAGTTGGTACGTCAATTACACTCCTCAAAGTTACAGACAATAATGTAACATTCGGTTGTTCATATCAGTTGAAAGGTAGTATAGTATAGTACTATAATAGAGGAGGTGCTTGGAAGCATGTAACCCGGAACCCTTGAAAATGTGACACTCGCAACATAAGCTATTTTTGCTACATGGTTTGTCCGACTCCGAGAAGGCGTAAACCAAGGGAGAAAAAAAGGTTCAAAATGTCACGATGACATAAAGACGGCACAAAAATTATTTTGATTTGAAAGAAACAATTCATAACTGACAGTCGTTTCAAAGGCAAGAGCTATACTTGTCACACATTTATAGTACCAGCAGCAAGCAACCCTTATCCGTCGGTACCCTCTTATTAAAATACACCTAATATTTTCTCCCCTTTCATTAAACTATCAAGCTCCATCGTATCAGTAGCAGCCACAAGACAAGCCTATTGTTGTACACTTCTTATAACCGCCTGCGAAGCGACGGGTCATATGGACTAAGAAATTAAAACAGATTCTCAACTATAAAAATCAAATCTTTTTCCCTCTTTTTTTTTCTTTTGTCTTTGTAGGTCGTCAAGTCGATTGGCTTGTCGTGACCCATTCATTCTAAATCATGTGCAAATTAGTTAGGGCCGCAAATTGAAATTCCAGAAAATTAATTTGTAGTGAAATTGTAAATACACAATATCCACTTATTTATGTTCTCAAAACCACCCCCAAAATGGTTTATCAGTTAATACTCGGAAACAAACTTAATTAACGCTTATTTATTTGATACATGAGCAAATTCTGGTAGATAGATTCTAGTGAAAGAGAGAGAGGAATTAAAGTCGAGGGATTGAAGATTCTATGTAGAGTTTCTCGGTTAGGAAATACTAATCGCCAACAAATGTATAATGCTGGGTAAAAGTCTTCCAAAAATCTTCGTTCACTCAGCCAAGCCATTCATTCTTTACGATGTTATGGGATCTATACATGAAGATGGTTCAGCAGTTTTCATTTTGGCTCTTTTTTCGTTTTGTTTTTTTGGGGTTTTTTTTTTCAAATTATGGATCTTATGTAATTACAAACACACTCCGCATATACAAATGCAAAAAAAAAAAAAAAGAAGGGAATCCGTAGGCACCCACCTCCTCTCTATTATTTTGCAGACGTTAGACAATAATTTCTGATTATTCAGAATTTGGTGAAAAGACAAAGAGCAACACACACACAGCCACACGCGATCGGGTGATGGATCAAAGTATTGTAGAATTTACAAGAACATGAATGTACTAACCACACATTGGAGAGCCAGGCTTTAGAGAGAGAGAGATAGAAAAAGATGCGAATAAGGAGAGGGAGAGAGGGAGAGAGAGAGAAATGCGAATAAACCAAGAGGGAGTGAAAAATGCGAATAAAGAGAGAGAGGGGGGGAACAGGCTGCAACAGAGAGGGAGACGAAGGGGTGGCAACAGAGAGGGAGACGAAGGGGTGGCAACAGAGAGGGAGACGAAGGGGTGGCAACAGAGAGATAAGACATAATGAATGATATGCAGTCGGGTAGAAAGAAGACAGGTAACATCAAGATTTTCGGACATCAATCCACCCAGGTAGAGAAAGGGGTGATGAGGGGGGGGGGGCCCTAACAAACAACGTTACCGTTCGGCCGTTCATCCACGTGAATGAAGATAAATCGAGTCTAGACAACAAATGACGGTGGACACGACCAGCTGCCCATGCCCAACCTACCCTCTCCCCAATAATTATTTCGTGTCCAATTAGCGCACGAATTGCCTCCGCCCACGCAGCTGGTGTGGACACCCCCAACCCCACCCCGGTCAACATCGACGAGGGGAGAGAGACACACACACACAATGAGTTCTCTAAGGGTAACGACTGTTGTCAGTGGGGACTGTAGGTAAATATTGATTTATATTCCACAGAATTAGGTCGGGTGGAATAGGGTGGGGTGGGGTGGGGTGGTAATAGAGTTCGTTAGACAATGAAAATACTTCTTTCTCTCACTCACTCAAGCTGACTTGATAAATTAACCACTTTTGTGTTGTGGAAAGTACAAGATAGTATTAGGAATCTTATCCACATCCTCACACCTGGTGATTAGCAATTAGCAGATGTCCCTTGTTACGCAAAGAAACGCAACTGACGTAGTAAAATAGGATTCCATTCATGTTCTAATGATGTAATAAAAAGTAGGATAAAAAGAATAATTGAAAATATATAAAAAGTAATAAAAACAAAATAAAAAATAATATAAATCTGTTTGTGGTCAACAGAATACTATTTTTTAAGCTCACTGCAATATAAATCTCTATTATCCACGTCTGTAAGATGCAATGTGTATAGAAGCCTATTCTCCAAGCTCACTGCAATACAAATCTCTACAATCAACGTACATAAAATGCAATGTGTATAGAAAGCTATTTTCTAATTTCGCTGCAATTCAAATCTTTACTATCCACGTATGTAAAGGCAATGTGTATGCATATATTTCATTTATGACGTCATTTTTGACGACCCAAACAAACTAGTATTGCATAAAAATGTTTGTGCGTCTATTGGTTCTGTCACGCCAAAGCAGAGAGGTTAAAGCAAAGCATGTCTCTGTGTGTTAACTGCTTCTCACAGTAATTTATTCGTTAAATAATCAAACCATAGCAAATAGCAACGACATACTACAACAAACGACGGTAGTGAAGCGTCGTGACTCCTACGAAGAGGAAAACGTGAACAGAGTTGTTATACAAGAGAGACGTCCGCCAGGAATGTAAAACAATATTATAGCATCGAGTGGTGACACATTCATCAATCATGGCCGATTCGAGGTAATTCGTTAACAGAAATATAAACAAAAACGGCCTAAAACCTGCTTCAGGTGCCCAAAACATTTTTTCCTTTTTTTTTTAACGATTAACTTCATGCGTAAAACTTGCTAAGAAGGCACTAGAATGGCTGTCGTGAATACATTGCCTCCCTTGGTGGCTCAGAATGGCAAGATAGATTCATCCATTTTTCATATCTAGCTAACTTAATAGCTAAATAAGAGTTATCCATCCGAATAAACTTACAAAGGCTCCTGTAATCTCTAGATGTTTGCATTTTAATTTGATAACTACACCATTTTAGAATCATATTTTGGTAAATATATCTAAAAACCTAGAATTAAAACATTGATTCCTAGAGCCTTTGTACGATTTTTTGAGTGTATTCAAGATTGATCGATGGAAAATTAACACAAAAAATAAACGACAATAGATGAAAAAAAATGTATCATCAACACAATGTACAGTAATCTGGAAACAAAAAAAAACGGACAAATCTAGGCATTTTAGCCACAAAGGAAAGTAACTCCTTTTTGATATTTACGGCAGACATTTTAGTGCTTTCTTTGCAAGAATAGTCACCTCATGTTATTTTCTTACAATTCAACCCAAAATAAAACCGCCAAACATGTATACAATATGTTTTCAAAAGATCATAATAAGTGCGTCGAGACACCTATGCTAAGGTATATGTTTATTACATTTCAGTCTCTGTATTGATACTTAGGTTACTTATGTATTTGTTGTCTATTCAGATTCCTTTGTTTTCCAGGTCTAGGTTTCTGTTCTTACCAATAGAGACTGACTCGCAAACTGAGAAGCATCTAACATGAATAAGAATCATGCTCAACATCACATGGAGAGACCAGAAGAGAGTATATCAGGGGGTAAGCAGGTGTCTGAGACATCATAGAAACCATTAGGAACCTCAAATGGCAATGGGCTGGCTATATCGCAAGAATGGCAGATAGCCGATGGACATCACGCCCCAGAGATCAAATGCGGAACCGAAGCCGGCAGAATACGAGATGGCGAAACGAACTGGGTAGGTTCAGAAAATATTGGCTCCGCAACGTCCATGATAGAGAGGTGAGGTGAATTCTGGGGAAGGCTTACGTCCAACGACGGACGATGAAAGACGATGATTGATAATAGTATAAGTAGAGGTGAAAATGGACGGGGTACGATGTATACCTACTTCTCAACTGCATTTTTTTTTGTATTATCAAAGTCTACTAATGAAGACATTACAGCATACATAATTCGGTATTCCCATTTCCATCACTGGTGAGAATTATAAAAAAGACAAGTTCAACATTCATTATCGCCACACTGACTTATATTTTTCTGTAATTTTCAGAATAGTTAATTGTATGGAAAGAAAAAAAAAACTGAGTTGTAAGACAATCGACGTTTACACGAATTCGCACGACATGCATGTGCGTGTTTGTTTTGTTTGAGGAACGTATTAGTTCTGAGTGAGAAAACAAGTTCTTTTTTTTTCCTTTGCAAAACGACTGACCGAGAAATCGTTCCATAAAAACCTTTGTTATATTTCCACCCTTTCATTCAGTCGGTGTTCTACCTGGGAGGGTGCCCGTCCGTGCGGACTGTGTGGGGTAGGGGATTTGATGGCTCACTCCACGGGGGTACAGGGGCAGGACTAATCAGTTAGGGGCCAATGGACATCCAATGAGGGTCATAAGAATCAGGTTGAAGAAGTGGAAGGAAGGCCTCTCTTCGTCGTCAAGATAACGACAATGAATTTTGTAGTTGAGGAGATAAGACAAATCAAGTCTCCATAACTTCCATCTCTCTCTCTGAACAACATGAAGGACAAGCTTCAAGATTTTTCAACTCACTAGTGACTTTTCCCCATTTGAAGAGACAAGATCTCAGATATAAACAATATATACATATATATTTCACACGATCCAAGGTCGCTCTATTTGCTACCGAGTAGCATCGGTGCCCGAGCAAAAATTAAGTTCCTACTAAGATGTCATTATAATTATCATTCACTGTCGGATACGAATTGTCCATTCATTGATATTTCATGTTGTCGGCATAGAGAATGAAAATAATTATGTCAAAACGATTATATATATATATATATATATATATATATAATCAAAACGATTATATATATATATATATATATATATATATAATCAAAACGATTATATATATATATATATATATATATATATAATCAAAACGATTATATATATATATATATATATATATATATATATATATATATATAATCAAAACGATTATATATATATATATATATATATATATATATATATAATCAAAACGATTATATATATATATATATATATATATATATATATAATCAAAACGATTATATATATATATATATATATATAATCAAAACGATTATATATATATATATATATATATATATATATATAATCAAAACGATTATATATATATATATATATATATATATATATATATATATATATATATATATATAGTTTTGCAGCACCAAACACTCAAGATGCAAAAAGATTCGTGTCAGTTCAGTCAATTATTTTCAAATTGAATGCGATTTATGTAAGTTTGTCAAAAGGTTCTATGTCTTACAAACATGGGGAAATAATGGATTCGCCACAGAAACACGTTGTTGCCCAAGCACAAAGAGATACGTGTTTGAGTAGCGAATCCATTACTTCACTATACTTGAAGCTCTACTTTCAAGTGAATATTCTTGTATTGGGCACTTATATAAAATAAACCCATCATACATCACATACAGAATTACAGATTTGTACTTGTAAACAATTACATACATATATATATATATATATATATATATATATCAGAAATGGATATATGTGATCCGTCAGAATGAATTATGAATTGCGTTATATTATATATAAACTTATTTAAAATGATTTCCCGTCGTTACACGATTGACATATTAGTCAATTTTAAACAACATAAATAGAATAAACAGAGAAAATGGGGCTGCTGCAGGAATCGGACCTGTCTGAACCCATGGGTAATTCAATATGGGATATGGAAAGATATATACAATGTATTTTATTTTCAGATCGACTCCTATGGATTATGTTTCATGGGGACACTAACAATCGATGGTTTATACTAAGAGACCAAAAACAGTACAGGTACTAAAGGAATAATTACTGAAGAAATCAATGCCATAAGAACGAATGTTACTCTCCTGACAAATGTGCGAAGGTCTGGTGTAAACTGTGTACTAAAGTGTTCAGATATGGAAGGACGTCTATTCGAACGCTTATCGTAAATATTCGAATAGAAAATTGATTCAAGAATATCTTAGTTATTGGCGTATAGTGAATTTAATTCCATGTTATACTGTATCTTGTTTGGATTACGAATCAACGATTGGCCCATTAGCTCGTGTGATATGGAGTGCATTTGCAATTTGTAGCGGGTACCCACAGGTATCATTTAGAGGAAATTAAAGGAATCCGTGTTCCAATCAGGGAGAGATCAGTTTCCATCTCACAGTCGTGCACTAACAAACGGTGAAGTTGTTTTCTTTTTTTCTTTTTTTTTTTTTTTGTTTTTACATTATTCAAAATTCCACAACCCAGAGAAGGGTTGTTAGGGTACCAAAGGTGATTTTTTTTGTCATACGTGTGTCAAGGGCGAGATAGTCTGACGGGACCCTGTTATTTACTAGTTGGGGAAGGAGAGTTGAATTTATACTTTTCTCAAGGGCATTAGTACGAAAGGAAAATAAATTGTCTCAGAGCATGATCTCTATTCCATTCTTCGATCAGTTAACCATTCAGCCACTCCACACCTCCATTCGAGTCGTGCACGGATACAAATTGTATATTGATCTTCTGAGCCTTGTGTCATTCGATACATCAACACATACAAAGGAGAGACAGACAAACAGACAGAAAGGCTATCCGGAAAATGCATTGAAGGTTTGAAATCAACTTTCAATGCTTTTCTGTCGTGACAAGTTGAAAGCCCTATTATTGATTAATTGATTACACAGGTTCAATTATCGGTCTCGCCAACTTGTCTGGACAACACTTGTTCCAGCGAGCAAAAGGAATTCGTCAATCTAATGAAACCTGTTTAGCTCAAAGCCGCATCAGAAGAAAACCAGTTTTTTATATCAATATACTAGCATCATGATCGGGCCCGTCGTTACACGTGGGCCTTCCCTCGGCGTAAGTCATGGCACGTGATGCCCTTTACGTTGCCCCACAAGCCCAGGACATATTGATAGGAGTGGGGGAAGAAATGGATACATGCCTTTCATTAGTGTATTTGTGCAACATGAATACAGTCTCGGACAGAGTTCGAACTCGGCTCGCAAATCTGATTTTCTCCTGCCATTAAAAGCTTGGCCACTCGCACTTCCCAATACTAGCACAGGACTCATAAAACAGCGAGAATATACACGAATTGACGATATATATATATATATATATATATATATATATATATATATATATATATATATATATATTGGAAGGGAAAGAAAAAAAAAACTTTTTCCCTTTTCTTTCCTCAACCTCAAACATGTAGACAGCACACCATTTTCTCAGCACCACTGCAAGTTTTCTGAAAAAGATGGCTGGCAGCTGTCGAAATGCATTAAAACATGTCCACGTGATGTTAAATTTTTCGAGATGTAACACCTATTTTTCTCTCAAGATTTTCTCTTCACTTTTCAATAGTCACTTTCATCAACATACTGTCGGATCACTTCACACCCATAGTATATATATATATATATATATATATATATATATATATATATATATATATGTATTCAATGCAAACAAAAAGAAATTCATACCTTCGAATGAAATTTATTTTTCTGTCAATTTTTTTATAACTCTTCTAGTTTTCTTCTTTTTCCTTCAAACAATCATGCAACATAATTGGGAGAAAGCGAATTTTACATCAATACAAGAAAAACGTCAGTTTTATTCATGAAAAATCAGAGATGCCAGTATTTAGTGGATTTGTTTTTCGTGATACCACTGGGACAGTAGTAGCACAAGTAAATGTATTTTATATTCCTTAGAATATGAGGTTTTATCCTCCCAATTAGTTTCTTTTTGTTCTCTCAATAAAACACGGGTCAACCTATATATGAGGCAATTGATAAATTAACGATTTTCCTTGCAAAAAATAAGGATGACTTATAGATGAGACCATTTTATATACAAATGTCTGGTGTAACTTACTATCATATAATATTAATCTTCACTTCAGAATGCTATCTCATCACATATCTGTTCTGTTTCATTTGAACACACACGTAAACGTGTGTGTGTGAATAGTATCTATGTATGAGTGTACCAACTACTAAAAGACGGAGAAAGATTGCGTAGTGTCAATTTTCCAAGCTGATGAAGATGATGCCTACTATCTGAGAATTCAGCACATATCGTGGCTCTAACCCTGACTGCTGACATCAGAGGAAGACTAGCAATGGTTTCAAATCACCAGGTATCCAGTTTCTATAAACGTATAGGCCTGCCATATCTGAACATTGCAAAATGAAGAGGACACTCCCAGAGACATCCTGAAACCCAACACACGCACTTTGGCGATATGTGACCTTGAAGCAGTCAATTAATTTTGCCTGCTTTTGAAGAATTTTAGTAATCCCTTCCGGATGAAAATTCCGCCCCCTTCTCGACATGTCCTTTAAAACGGGGGTTGGGCTGCTTGTGTGTGATAGGGGCGGACATAGACGTGTATCCTATAACCTACCTTCCTTCCTTAAATGATGAAGAGAAACAGAGACATTTTGTCTCAAAAAGCAAAAAATTATGGTAACCCGATGTCCAGGTCATTGAGTGCAAAACATTTTCAACCCACCCAACATTGGTTCCGTTGACAAGCCCAATCGTGATGTTAATGCTTTTTTTTTCTCTCTTTCTTTGCCGCCTCTTTATGTTCCCATCTAACCTTTCAGTCTTTACTGAGCCACACTGCTCCCAACCCCGGAACTTTGGCACTAACCCATCCCCCTGTCCCCACCCCTATCGCGCTGTTGCTTCATGGGCAACAGATCAGATGGCTGCTTCCTCACCAACAACATTCTTAACCTTCCCACCACCTAAAACAAGAGAAGAAACATACAAATAAAAATAAAAAAATACCAGAGAAGCCAGAATGTACCATCTAGTGAAACCCTAAAAAAAAAGCAACTACATGAAACAGAATAGACATAATTATTAATTACGACTAGCTTTTACCTTCATCAACTTTCACTTACTTATCACAACTTAGAATCGGACTGTAATCATGCAGCAACAATAAAATAAACAATGAAGAGCAAACCCATGGTGAGAATCGAACTCACACCTTCACCACAGAATAAATTTGAAAAAGACACGGCATTATCACCCAAGAGGTGTGGACTGGACAAAAGGTTAACTGTACCAAATATGGAATCGGATAACCAAGACCAAACTCTGGCCGAAACATACTGTGTTTGTTTTACACTAAAGCCCTGGGGAAACGCATGAATCCATCCCCCCCCCCAGCTAGAGGTAAATAGGGCAGAATGGGCTCTCTAGCAATAGTTGGCAAACAGTCTAGTAGTTGGACAACTCTAATTTCAAAACCAACATGGAGAGGAATGGGTTCTCTCGGGTTATCTCGCCCTTCAACACACCCATGATGAAACTCATCTGTCGTGCATCGACTACCCTGCACTGGATTACAGGATTTGAAAAAACTCGTTTCATTCATAACTTCTTTCATAACCAGGTTTTAAAAGAAAAAAAGCACGTCTAAGATTTGGAGATGATGTCAAGTCAATATCCCATTGATTACACAAACTAATATCTTCAACTTACTTGTTCAAAACACATCATTTCGGGTGGTGCATTCTCTACCATTTTTCAACCTTTAGCATTCATTTTCAAAGGTGCCCAGATTTTGTGCACTTAGTTACTAAGAAAGCCAGCCATATGTGTATCTGTTCATGTATGACTGAAATTGACACGACAGTAGAACTGCGAAATTCAGACACACTATCATTTAGTGATGGGAGTCGCCTGCATTGGCAGGACAAACTTTTTGCTTGATGAATTAAATCATCTACAGAGTGATAAAAGTTTAAAGTATATAGCATTTGGCATGATATTTCTGTTTTGATCACCACCAATGTTTTACGCAGGTATGTTTTCTTCATATCTTCCTTATTAGAATCAAATGCTGTATTGTTATCAAACAGATTTGATTCCAGTATCAATAATTTCACAGAACATTATGTTAATCTACCTAAAAAGAAATCTATTACTATTTATAATTTGGACAAAAGATCAGATATATACGGTAACAATTCACAAGAAGCATGATGTCTACTACTAAGTGTACATTAAAAAACATAATTATTGTTAAAAACAAAGAAGTAGTTTGAATAATCCAGCAGACCTGTGGAAGGCTGGAGAAAGGGATCAGCCAAAACATTGCGTTCAAAGCAAGATGAAGATAATAGTCCATGGAATAATAAGTGGCTTTTTTTTTTCAACAGAAGACAATAAGAAACTGCCTACTAAAACATTAGTATCATTAAAAATGAAGGATTAGTGAAATAATTCACCTGAAGAAGGCCAGAGAATGAACAAGCCAAAACACTGTATTCAAAACAAAAATAATCTACATAATCCTCAAGAAAAGCCAAAAACCCAATAGTGATATTGTTTCAATAAAGTGTCATCATAAGATACACACAATAACATATATATAATTATGCAAATACTTACATATATACATCATATATATATACACTAGTTACTCCGTATGAAAATATTCACAGATATACAGGTTCCCCCTCCCCCAACGCTATCTGAAAGTAGAGCTTTCTTATACAAGCCTTTCGTTTGCTGAAATCGCATGAAGCTTGAGAAAAAATTAGGGACGTTCCCAGACCCTCAAATGGTGACGATTGTAAGTCATAACTGAACCATAAGATGTTGAGGTGGTGGGAGGTACAGGGAACAGGGGTGTGGAAGAGAGAAGAAAAGGGTGTGTGCCACCTCTATAATGGCTTGTTGCAAATCAAAGCCCAACACTAATTTCACTTATCAACTTTTATCGGAAAAGTGCACAAAGCAAACTTTCAAGGAGTAGGAATCTTATAACGATAGGTAGAAGATATTGTCATCAGCAAATTGATACCTTGTGGAAGAGTCCATGGTTACAGACAGAGAAACTAAGAAAATAACAATGTTCATTATATACATAGAAAGACAGAAAGAGGGAGATTTTTAATATATATACAGGAACATTATATATATATATATATATATATATATATATATATATATATATATACAATTCTTGAAAGCAAAGTAAAACACAGTCTTTCAATATTAATGGAAAAAAAAGAAAAGAAAGAAGCCTACCTAGGGTAATAGTGCTTTTGTCGCACGGAACCAAACCTGGACTGTAGGGAGGCTGACAGACCCTGAACAAGACAGGGAGAACGGACAGGCTGGGCCATTGTGAGTGTGACCGGCACACAGTACACTCTATGTTCTCTCAATGGCGTCTCACTGCCAACTGAGTAACCCCATGGAAGAGTGTCCCTTCATGCGCAGTAAGGTCACCTTTGATAGATTGACAAGTTATATGAAGGATGCACTATTAGTCCTCGTGATATTGAAAAAATGCAAGATACATTCCAGACCGCAGAGTGTTCATGCATGCGCAGTAAGGTCCCTCCAATTGATTGCTAAGTTACAATAAGGCTGTGCAACCGGTTCTCGAGATATCCAAAATGATAGTATATTTTCGGGGTAGACTTCATATACCCAGCAGACAGGGCCAACCTGTCCAAAAGGCAAATTCAGGCTATCGTCTAGAGAGCAATGGTCCTCGGAGCACGTTTCAAACTTGAAATAATAGATGTCAGAATATAACCAAAGATCAGATTTCTTGCCTAAGGTATGTGAAACCCTCGTGTTGACCCTGTCAGGTTTAAACAGGTTTTCTTTCTCCTACATATTCCATGTGCTACTCCAAGTGCAAACAAATCTGTTTAATGTTGAAAAACTAATCAGACAATATCAATTCACAGAAAAATGTTCCTAACTCCAAGTTTGGTTAATGATCCATAAATAAATTAGCACCGAAAGAAATTCTAAGATACTTACAATATAAACCACGCAACAATCATAATTAATTCTGATAAGCAAAAAAGACTTAGGAAAAATAAAATCCATTAACTTCTTTCTAAAACAAAAGAATTTTTAGAAATTTGCAAAAGTTCTAAATAAAACTAAGATTCAAAAGGCATATTCATATATCATATATATATAAATATAAAAATATTTGTATTAAAAAAAGTCCTAAGGAAAAGTCCCCAGGGATAGAAATATAATGTTATTATGATTTTAGGGTGGGTCTTGTAGCTCATCAAGTAAAGGCGTTGGCAAAGTTTGGGGAGATGGTGGGGGAAGGGGGAATTCTAAAAGCTTGGGAAAGTCATCTCAATGCCATACCCACAGCCAATAATATGATTACCAAAAACCTAAGCAAGAATTTATTGAATATAAATAAGGCAAACAGAAATTCCATGGTGTGTCTTTGCAATAGGGAAGAGAAAGAAAATTCAAGTGCCATGATACAGAAATCATTTGGGTTATTTTGTCTTGAGTACCAAGAGATTTTGATATATAGGAGAATATAGATATAAAGTTAGTTGTTTTCATAAGTGGAGTCCAATTCTTTATGATATAGATTTGGATTATCAAGTTTTAAATTTCTATTGGAAAATAATGCAATCCAATATGGTGAATGAATATATATATATATATATATATATATATATATATATATATATATAGCGATGTTCTCCATCCAGTACTTTGCTAGCCTCAGTTGCACATGTGATCACTGGAGATCCATGTTGTGAGTCGTGATGTCCATTGGTTGTCTGCCATTCTTGCAACATGGCCAGCCCATTGCCTTTTTTAATGGATCCATGATGTCTTAGACTCCTGTTTTCTCCTGGATATATTTGGTTCTATCTTGGGGTCTCTCCATATGAGGTTGAGCATCGAGCCATTCGTCTCTTTCAACATGACAGTTATATATTAAGAAAATTGACACAAGAGCATTGCTACATTGAAACAGCTACTCTATCGGTGACAGGTTCAATCCCTGCAGCAACCCCATTTTCTTTGATTATTTATTAAATTTACATAGTCTTAATTGGGTGATACATTATCCATGCTATGACGGGAGATCATTTCAAACAAGACTCTATATAATATAATGCAATTTATAATTCATTCTGTTGGACCAAATATGTCCATTTTCCCAATACATAACTGTTGCATTGAGAAAGATGAAGAGACAAATAGACTTAGAATAAATGAGATGAGAATTTGGGTTGAAAGCAGTGATTTGGGCCTTTGCATATATATATATATATATATATATATATACACACTATGTTGTGTTTGGGGATTACTTCTTGCTACTACTATCATGTAACCCACTACAACTGTCTCATATTACTTGGAGAGGAGCTTACAGGTACCACCAAGTAGCCCCCACTGCCCCCCCCCCAATACCATGAAAGACCCACTATGGTGCACAGACAATCAAGTAGGTCATAGGGCAGTTATTGTTCTGCTCTGTCAAAATCCCTTGAAGTGTATTCAGCAACTTCCGGTGTTTTAATGCCACACCTCTTAGGGAGTTTTTCTTCATTATTTACACAAAATTTCCCACCCTTAAATCTGGCATAATTCTGCTAGATCTTTTTCTTTCTCCTATTTATTTTTCTCCTGCAGACTCCTTGAGGAGCATAGGGGTGCAATCACACTATACTGGGAAAGGCTGTGACGGGTTCCAGTAGAAAGTAAGGGTTTTTTTTTCATGGGATGGAGCTGCTAGCCCCATTCCCAACGAGATCTTGAGGCAGGCACGAAAGCTATTTATTCAAAAACTGGATTCATACCTTTCTTCAGTTTGCCAATTGATTTTTCATACTCACCATTATTATGCCACAAGCACTTCCATTGAAATATTTCTTGAAGGAAAATGAAGTGGTTTTTATTTCTGCAAGCAAGACATATCAATGGAAGTTTTAATCTAAAACTATCACATGGTCGACAACAATTCTAACTAGAAAGCATTTAGAGAACGCATATCTCTGCCAACACGATGGTCAGGGGAAGTAATCATGTATGTATCCACCCCAAAATTTAATCACGTCTCCTGTCACCTGTTGCGTATCCTTCCTCAAAATTCCACAATTTATCGAGAACTTTTGGAGATACCGTGTGAACAGTCTTGAACTTTTGGCAATAATCTGTATTGTCGACATATAACTGCAATGGAGGGGATGTAATTTTGCATTAATCCGCCCCAAAATTCAATCACTTCATAAATACAGTCCATTGTCTATCTTTGCACAAAATTTCATTGAGATCCATCAAGTACTTTTAGAGATATTGTATGGGCAGACAGAAAGACAGACAGACGCAACTGAATACATATACCTCTTCAACCCTGTTGGCCGAGACAATTGAAAAAATGAATTAGAAAAGGACCGAAGAGTGATGGGATTCTTGTTTTGGTTTAAGCAGGAAGAGACGTTCATTTTGTTGTGGGATCTGTGGCATCGGAAAGAAACAAAATTCATAAAATCTTAAACAAAGTGAGACCAAAATAACAAAGTAAGTAGTACCCTTACACTAGTTACTACCAAGACGTCACATGGCTTTATTAATTACTCGACCCTAGACCTAGAGGCAACAAGCAACCAAAGAGGCTTTACTCACTCTACACAAGGCTATTTCACCCTTAGCTGGGTAAAAGATTGATGTAGAAGGGCCCTGCTGATTACTCATAACTGAAAGGGAGGGGGGCATTGAAGAGATGGATTCGTGCCTTTCCCAAGGGCATTGGTGCAAAGTGAATGCAAACAAAGCAGGAGTTTGAACTCTGTTTGCAAAATACATCAAATATTACTCGAAAGATTTTCAAATGTTTCAATGCCAGAAAAATACACCTCTACACATCATAAGTCCCATGTTTTATGGAAAGTAAAACCTAAAATGAAATTTTCTCTTGAAAAACAGTTTCATTTACTAAAAATTAAATTCATATAAATCTATAGAAACAAAGTAAAATTCTTGATTAACGCCCCCCCCCCATCCATTTTTAAATTAAAGTTGAAGTTGAGATATGGGCAAGCAGTTGCTGGAAGTGACATTTCTTCAATTCAATTTAATTAACCCATTTAAAATAATGCAATAACATAATTATCAAGGTTTGTGATTAATATTTATAATAATTATGCTATTCTAATCATCAACATTAACATTATTATATTTTTCAAGGCGTCCCCCATGATAACTCAGGTGTTGGGGTACAAGAAAGCCAACCACATTATAACCAAGCCATGATAACTGCAGGATTGGGATTGGCAATCTTCAAGGGCGAGTGATAAATTAAAGAGGTCAATCATTACCTATCATATGGAAACTCAGAGAGATTTGAACTAATAAACAAAGACATTCTTTAATGTTCGTCTTTTCTATTGATACAAATAAAATATCCCAAATATTTTACAAGTATATCAAATTACGGTGTTTTGAAAACAAAACATTTACAAATTCAACATTCTCAACCTAGAAACTGCTGCATCTTCAGAAAGCTTGTATATGAGATCCTGAAGGGTGGGGTAAAAGAAAAAAAAAATCAATAAAAAAGTTTTGTTCATTGACTACTGAAATGTTTTTGCTTAATTGATTTCATTTTTTACAGTTGCTTTGCCGGCATTAGCCAAATACATTTCTTAGTGTGACTGTGGTGGGAGATGTGTCACCTCTGTCATCAAATGGGTTTAAGGTGTAGTAAAATAGTGCTCAACCCAAGATATTGAGCTCATAGGGTCAATGGGAAATTCTGTTTTTTATTCATAGTTTTCTGGCTGAGTGTGCAGTATACGAGTCAAAAATGTCAAGGTCCATTAACCACCAGCTTTATATTGTGAACCATGTTATGAAGAACAACACATCAGGGGACACCAGTACAAGTGAATTTATTATTCATTTTCATTAGTAGAACTAATGTGTTCGCTAACATTTCATTGAGATTTCTCCTCCTGATTTAATATGTTATAATCCACGTGTATAAAATGTAATGGGTATCCATATATTTTTTTTGGTGTAACTCTTTTGAATGAGCGGACAGATACAACCCCCAGATCCTAAGCAGAGGACTGGGGAGAGACACTTTGATCGCAAATAGAATGTACCTATACTACACTGTAATCCTCTGCAGAGGGCCAAGGAGCAACACTCTGATCCTAGGATCAGTGCAAAGATATTCTGATCCAAGACAGAAGTGCAAATGATCATATCATTTTTGATGGGTACTCTACAAGTAAATAGTAATGAAAAGGCTTTGTCTAAAAACTTCAAAAAACTAAAGTATAGACAAATGAAATTAGTTAATCGCTCGATTAATTAAGTTAATTAATCACTTGAGAACCAAGAAGAAAATAAAACAATAAACTCTTATACATATGAGACATCAAGCAAGAATCAGATTTGTTTAGAGCAATGTTTTTAGTTAAAAAAAATATTTTGTCATTTGAGAACGAAAACTTTAAGGTTTCTCGAGTTTTCAAGTCAGTCTGGCTGGCTAAATATGTAATGTATGTAGAAGCATGCACATGGGCTGGAGCTAAAGGGCTAAACATTTGAACATTTACTTATATCTGTAAAAAAAAAAAAAATTTGTTTTTAGGGAAATCTGCCCAAAATAGACTCTGCGTTTTGGGGTGGAGGTGAAGTTACAAAATAATTTTATGCTTAAGTAGTTTCCTAGTTTGTGTCCAGCAGTGTTTATGCTTGCTTTAGAATTTTCAAAAAACTTGTTTTTCAAGATCACCATCCAACAAAAGACAAGTGATATTGATCATGTTACAGTTTCTTCTAATTGACTAACAAGACCTGTATTTGATTAACAATGAAAACCTATTATTCAATCTCCATAGATGAAGTAATGTGAGCCATTAATATTATTTTTGACCATTATTTACCTACATGGGTTTTTTTTAGTTTTTTTTTTATTCATCAGAACTTGACTCAGACTGTTGAACTACAGCAATGAGTGAACTTGTGATATATGATTAACTAAAAATCAACTAAGGGACCAATTTAGCATAAACCAACATTGTAAATGAACATTATGGACACCTATCCCTAAAAATTATTTTGGAGGGAATTTAAAAGAAAATGTTTTTCGAGACATTATAAGGTGTAAATGTTTAAATATTCAGTCCATTAGCTTCGCAAATGTAGTCTGTATGCATCATACATACACACGTACATATGCTGAAGAAAGGGACATACGTGATCAGACAGAATGATTATAAATTGTGTTGTATTATAGAGAAACTTAGAAATGAACTACTGTTATTACATGGTTATGTAAGACAACATAAGTAGAATAAATAATTAAAGAAAATGGGGCTGCAACAGGAATTGAACCTGTCACCAATAGGGTAAGCTGCTTCAACGTAGTGATGTTTAATCTATCAACATTGTCTAGAGTGAGTGATACATTGACCGTGTAATGACAGAGATCATTTCAAATAAGATTTTTTTATATATATATAATACAACGCAATTTATAATCATACATACTTATATACATACATGTAAGCATACCTAGGTAGATAGTCAGTCATTTAAAAACTGAAGGAAAATGTTAGTCAAAATTAATAACATTGACCAGAAACTTGTTACTTGGAACAGATTCTTAGACCTCTCTGCCACCTATCTCTTGGTCTGAACCAACTTCAGAACAGAATTGTATAAGAGGGATTACCAAAAGGAGATGAAAAAAAGTAGATCTTGAACTGAGGTGGAAAAAAGTCTATTGAGTAATTGTAAAATTTATATTAACAGTTCATTCCTGATCAAGCGGGAAAAACCCAAGCCAAACCTATAAGAAGGAACCATTTATTAGTTGGAGCAGAATATCAAAGAATATTTTGCATGCATGCGTTTCTGCGTATGTTTAAGTGCGTGTAGGGTTCAGGGTGAAGAGAGGGGGAAATAGGATATATCAGCAGAGTTAGTAGATACAGGAAAGACAGACAATGAGTAAGACCCCTTCTACATCCTCCTAGAAACACTCCTTTCACCAGCAATCAGACCCCACCCTTCAGAAACACACACAAACCAAGGGTGCCTAGGTCAAGCCATTTCACAGACACACACAGACAGAGGGAGGGTGCCCCTGGGTCAAGCCATTTGGAACCAGAGGTCAAGTTTGTTCTTACCAATTTTCATGCTCTGTTCGTCACTAATTTTTGTCATGGGAAGAAAGTAAAACAAATGAAGATTTGGTCACTCACTCCTGGTTCTTGGGTGGATGGGTGGGTTTTAAAGGGGGGAGGGGGCTTCTCAATTTGGGAGGGGTGAGATCATTTGAGAGTTTGTTTTTAACTGGGTAAGTAGAACAGATATTAAGTGTACTTTAGATTTGTATCAGTGAAATTCGGTGAATGAGCACTTTGCAGTATTTTTGCATGGAGAGAGAAATTTTTTTTTTTCATCCAAGATCCAATATAGTTCTATCCCTGTACAAACCACTTGATATTGACCAATAACAGTTCTTCTATTATCTGTGGGTCATTTATTGCCAATTCTCACACCCATTCTCTGCATGTGTTAACTCCTGTTTCTGGGTCAACAAAATCATATCGATGGTCCACTGTGAAGTTATGGTAGAGTAACGATAACAATTTGAATAAATAGTGGGTGGGTCAGTGACATACCCCTTTAATAGCATTTCTGCAGTTCATGGCAAAGAATAGTAGCCTGAGGAGTCAACATACAAAAAGTGGAACTGATGTGGGGATTGGTCAAATAGGGTAACAAAATGCAATAAGTACACCCCCAAAATATGGTAAAACTTGCTCGCAAGGATGTAAATTATAGCTGCCAAAAATATAAAAAGAAGTTACCTCCCTTGATGGCTAAAAATGGCTAGATTTTTCCATTTTTCATTTTCAGTTGATTTTAAAGCAAAAACATCAAGTACGCTTATAAATATACGATGGTTCCTGAAATCTTTGGATATTTCAATTATTTTCATAGAAATAAAAATTATAAAATCAAAAATATGACATTCTAGAAAAATCAAAAATATGAAAATCAATCATTAAAGCCTACATATGATTTTTTAAGCATACTTCAGCCACTTTCAGAGTGTAAAGTTAACTAAAAATGAAAAAGAAACAGCCATTTTCAGCCACTGAGGGAGGCAACTCATTTTTATATTCATGATAGCTAATTTACACCTATGGGCATGAGTTTAACCCCAAAAATAAATCAATCTTGTCCTGATTTATTCATTACTTGAAGACAAAAATCTTATAATTTTTCAAATGGAGAGTTAAAAGATATTTTTATCAGCAAAATTGTAAGTCGAAAAGTCCATGGTTACAGACCGAGAAACCGACAGAAAAAGTCACACTATTCATTATACAGATAGATTGAATCTAATTCACATCTGCTGATGACTCTAATTAATCAATATTATAATTATTATTCTCAATTCAGTCATTATCATTAGGATCGATTAACCTCGTTAGAATCTTTATTCCCCTGATCAGCATAGGTTTATTCTTGGTCATGAATTATTCTTGTGCTTTTAAAAGTGGAATATATTCATGCCATTGTGTTCAACATGAAAATTTAGATAAAGTATTGTCAGCCATTTTTAATTTTTGATTAGTATTTTCTTCCATCTTGAAATTTTTATCTGATTTTTGATTGCAACTTACTTGCTATGAAAAAAAAAATCCGAGATTAAAGATTTATTCCAGCAGCTTCCAAGAACTAAATCCACAAGGCAATTGGATTTCTTTTCTTATTGAGTTTAAAATTTTTGGAACAAGTTACTTAGTCACGTTAAAAATAACACTGGTGTCAATGGTTTTAAGAATAATTTAGATCAGTTCTGAGTGCAAGGAAAGCATTTTGGGGATCTGTCTGAAGAAGACGGTTCAGTCAATATCTTGCATTTATACATTTGGCAAACGATTATCCTTCCATTTGTATTTGAATTAAAAATTGATACTGAACTCATTTTACTTCTAATAAAATCAAACATTGTTTCATAGTTTTACTAATCTAATGTTGACAAGTGTATATCTCTTATATGTGAGATGCCCAAATAAATGAATGAAAAAGAAAAAAAGTAGATACTGGTCAAAAATTAATAATTCTTGGCAATGCTTCATTCAATAAAAATAAAACAAGATAAAATTGCTACTAATGCAACAGGAGTATATAAAAACAATAACAAATATGGTACCAAACAATCAGGAAGGATTAGTTTAATGGTTTGATTTGTTCTCCTGCCAATTGTAATATTTTTGGTTGCAAATCGTCTTAGTACATGAACTGAAGATGTTTCATAGAGGATACAACCCTTAAGATATGAGGGTAGAATTTACTCACTCGTAAACATTATGCTACAATATTAGACACATGGCAACACAGCTCTAAGGGAAGGCAGTATTTAGCAGTTGAAATGATAGCATCATGCACTAGCCTCATTCAAGCATCAATTCCCTTGGGATGTGTCAGCTATCTTGTTTTCCAATGTAATGAAATAGGTATGAACCCCACATATTGAAAGAATACACACTAGCAACTCTCAAGGACTTTTTTCACGCTCTTTTAAAATGTATTGTAATAATTCAATATCATCTTTGAAAGTTTAATCGTGGTTATAACTGCAAGAATAGTTAGTTGTAAAATCAGAGGATTTCTGTGTAGATTGTGGCCGTGTTTGCATTTCTGACTAAAATTTTATTGATTCTATCAAAATAATAGATCTGTAACCAGAAACAATAATTTCCTACAATCTTTCATGAAAATCATTACATTAAAACCAAAAGATTCCAAGTTACAAGCATTTTCATTGACACTTGTTGCTTTTTGCCAAAAGTCTGTGAAAGTTGTTAATGTTCACTGAACATAGTACATCATATAACTTGTATATATATATCGTTTTTTTTTTAATGAAATTATTTAACACATAAGGAGGTTAATTAGTTCATGTCTGATTAATTAAGATGGGACTCCTCCGAAAATCCATAAACTATTATGTTTTCCTCTACATCAGGGGTGGTAATTGTTGTAGTAATTTCGGAGTGGTCCAGTTATAATACTATTAACAATGGTGATGATTTTTCTGGTCACTTCTTTGACTCAGTTTTTGTCCATTTAATCCAACATCTGGTATAATGCGGTTCATTTAAACAATGGTCCACTATATATTGAGAGAGAGGGAGAGAGAAAGAGGATGTGATATGTTTTTTTAATAAGAAATGCAAATTGCTTGCAATGTCACAGTGAGGTTATGAACTTAAAGATTTGGTGAAATATCTGAACATTTCAGTAATTTTATGAAATCCCTGATTTTACAATCAGCATAGTATTGGTTAAGAAGCTTCTGATGCTGACCATTACAACTGTACTGTGTGTAATATTCACTTGGTGCTCCACTACAGTGGCCTCGTGTCAAACAAAGTTGTATGCAGACATTAAATACTGAAGCAGAATATACTTGATATTTACCAAGTTTAGCTTAGTTTGTTTGGCACAAGGCCACAGTAGTGGGTCACTCATTGAAGATCAAACCCTTTAGAGTAGTAATGGTCAGCGTCATGGGCTTGTTAACCATTACTACATGGTAGTGTATATATACTGTAAATACAGGCTTTTTAAGCATTACTAAATTGATTGTAAAACTAGGGGTCACATAAAATTCTTAGATGTTCAGGTATTTCAAAAATTCCCCAGGGATTTCACGAAATCACTAATTTTGCAATCTAACTGTAAAAGTAACTTCAAGATGAAAAGATGGAGAGGTTGATGGAAACATGTAACAGAAAAAATGCGTGTGCAGGGAGGTTTCGTTGTAATTAGGAAGAAATGCCGATTTCACATCAAAGGGGACTTAATCAGCCACTTGACAGCATCTAATTCAAAACTGTTGATTCAGACTTCTTAACAGCTTCTGTTATACCCTAAATTAACCGCCCTCGTTAGCTTTCATGCCTGAATCAGAAAATTCAAATTCACCCCCCATCCCCACAACAATTAGCAATCAACACTTTTCGTCATCTTTTAACAATTGGGTGAAGTGGACTTATGAATGACTGACTCGTACCATGTTTCTCTAAAATGTGGGTGGTCAAAGCACTCTATGGCTTTTAACTGTGCACTGCCAGTGTGGATTCAGTCCCCAGTCTTCAAAAAAAAAAGAAAAAAGAAGAGTGCTTTCAACCTTTCCACACACACATCTAATAGAATTTCAATTATTGTACGATTTCGAAAAACAATGAAATCACGTGAACCTGAGAGTATGTATAAATACATTTGATGCTGTTATCAATTTTCATTCATTGTTATAAATTCTTGTTGTGTATAACTTGACATTATGAAAAATAGTTAGTATGAAAAGTCAATAAAACTAAACCTGTTTTATTCTCTTCAGTTCAAAATTATAGTTCTTTTCAATTGACGAGGTTCTTTTTTCAAACTACTTAAGTTTTGACTAAAAATTTTGTTTTTTTGCTACTATGACCTCACCAAAAAAATGGCGACATCATTTATACAAAATCTGATGAATTCACTCTCTCAATTCAGGTTGACTTATCTATAACAGGATCTACTAGCGAAAGAGTTAAAACAGGACACGTAGTTTCAGAATAACATTGTATAGAGAAATTAATTCTGTTTCGTTTATCTTCTAGACTTTAATGAAGCAAAGGAGTTTGTCCTCATTGTAAGCAAGCTTATATTTCTGTACAGCCCACAAATCTAGTTGGCCACTCAATGGCCATTTAGAATGGCAAAAAGTGGCTGGATGGGGAAAAAATGGCTATAATTGAGTAGATTTCTTTCCCATTTAACTGTGCCACTGTACATGTTCACAAAACTTGTACAATGACAGCGAAAAGTAAATATACAAAATATCTATCATATAATAAAACAAGAATGAAAATAAAAGCCTCTGTTCTGGTTGGTAATCTTTGTAATAACACACTTTTAGCCATAATGAAAAGAAAGAATAGTGCATTCAAAATTTGAAATACTTTATTGCAGCTAATACAGATATACCTTATGACCCATTGTAGTGTCAATCTACCCACTTTTGAAAGCTTGGAGCGTCCACTTGTGGATGGTATCACTCAAGTAGGTGACCACTAGTGTAATACATTGCATTGACAAATGATCTTTTCCCAGGAGGTAATCAGTATACGGAACTCCTTTCCCCCGAGTCAGTAGAACTGAAACACTTCAAGACAAGACAGGAAAAAAGCTGAAAAAATAATCTCGATCAGCCTTAGTGCCTGTCCAGAGGTAGGATATCGGCCTACGAGTCCGAAATGAAGGTTTCAATTCTGCCTCACGGTACTGGATGGGATAATGGAAAGTCTATAGCCACACTAAAGAGATGTAATACATCAAAACAGCTGTCTGTGGATGACACAACAATGATATATATATATGTGTATATATATATATATATATATATATATATATATATAACTGTTGATACAGGGTAAACAACTAATGATCCCAACAAAAGCCAATTTATATATTGTACAATATTAACTAAGTATATGTGAAACAGGGGGAAAAAAACACAGAAGAAAATTACATTAATTGCATTGATAGATATTGGGGAAATAGGTGACTAAAGTGATACAAAAAGATTTTGAAAAAACTTTTTTTTATGCTTAGTGTTTAAAGCTGTAAAGCTTTCTAGAATATATATATATATATATATATATATATATATATATATATAAAGAAAGAAAGAGAGAGAGAGAGAGATTTAAATGAATATACAGAGGCTTTTAATCCCAGCTTGCATGGATGTTAGAGATCCTTATGAGCTTTTAGTTTCAATGTCTATCAACACAGAGTTAAAAGGTTTAGGGACTGGTCACAAAAAGACGGGAAGTCTGAGTGATTCTCTCTTCCCTTTGAAGCTAATTGTTAGCACAGGCACTAATCCCTAAAGAGAATATTGGTTACTGGTGGCATTGAGTGAAAAACTACACAGAAAAACTGCATTCCAGCACTTCTGGCCATATCATTTTGTCCATAGACTCATAAACTGGCATCAGTACTCCCCTACATATCTTTTAAAAATGTTTTTTTATTTTTGAGAAAAAAGCTTTTCTGACCTCTTTGAGGCCTTATTTTGACTGGTTTATTAATACCATCAAAATTCCCTAGAATCTAGATATTTCTTTATTCTATTTCAGATGTTTTCTTATAGAAAACACCAGTGACATCAGAAACAGAATTCATTCTGGCCATATTTATTCTTTGACAGAATTTTTTTTATGTGACTTCAGAAGTTGATGCTATAGTTGTTCAATTATTGACTGCAAGGGCTACTTCTATATTGTTATTATCGAACCAAATTCACATTCTAATGATGACTCCAATTAATCAATATTTTAATTATTCTCAATACTCTCATTATCATTAAGATCAATTAACCTCATTAGAATTTTTATTCTCCTGATCAGCATGGGTTCATTCTTGGTCATGAATTATTCTCGTGCTTTCAAAAGTGAAATACATTCATGCCATTGTGTTCAAAATGACCATTTAGATAAAGTATCACCAACCATTTTTAATCTTTGACTTGTACTTCCTTTCATCTTCAGTTTTTTTAGCTGGTTTCACATCACGACTTATTTGCGATAAAATAGGAACTATTGAAAAAACAAAAGAAGGCCATGCATCACTGCCATACCGGGCTGGGTGGGTGGGTGAATGAATACCTTAATATTCTCCCTCTCTCTTTATAGAGAAGGCGGCATATTGAAGCGAGAGATTTAGTTATTGCGGATCGTATCTTCTCCTTAATTCAGCAACATCAATAATCTTCAAGATTCAATATTATCACAAAAAGCCAATATCCTTTGTTTGTTGGTTTCTGTCATGCTAGAGCACACAGAAAGAGAAGAAGGGGGGAAGAAAAAGTTGGGTCTGTGTGTTTGCATAAGCTAAAAAACAAAAAGTTAAATGTATGCTAATGTCTACATCCCTACTACTACTGTTGCTGATGTCTCCGTGGAAGGAAAGAAAACCAATATATTTATTTCTGACAATACTGAATCATTGGATTGGGAAATCTGTGAGGTTTACGGTAAAATGTCACGTCCCTTAAGAGACAAATCATATGAAGTATGACAGCCAGTGACAAAGTCCCAGTTTCAGTTGTATGCATCAGATTAGTGATGCTTGCAAGTCTCGAGTCTAGTCGAGACCAGGACTTGATACTAATAAGTTTTTATGACCACCCAGTTTGCGGGATACTTCCACCCTTATCACACCGCTTATGATGTACTCAATTAACTGCGGAGTGCATAGGGAAATTTACCCTAATGAAAAGTTTTCCACACTCTTTGCTCTACCCAAAATCAAACCCATGTGCTAACCATTATTCTACCTGAGTGGACAGTGAGGTTTATGACAAACAGTTTTCATTTTCAATTGATTTCCGTATTTATATTACCAATATACCTTTGTGTATTTGTTGGCAGCAGTGGAATATAAGATTAAACTTGTTCTAGAAAGAAAGTCATTAAAAAAAAGCATGACTTGAAGAGAGGGGTCCCACTAAAATGTCCAAGGGATACATCATTATGACAGCCAGATGTCATAAATGCATGAGGTAAGGTGAAATAAAAATGTATTACCTGGGCAGGTGATGCTACACACAACAGAACCAGAAAATATACTCACCTGAAAGAGAAGAGAAAAAAAACATTATGAATTTACATAAAACAAAAGAAAATCATCTTTTATGATGAGAATCATTCAATGTATGGCAAAAGCTTTGACAATTGAGGGGCTAACAAAAATGAACATCAATATACACACATTGAACAACCCTAGCCATCAAATACGTGTAAGTATTTGTGTGTTTGTTTGTGTGTTCCAATGCTCCTGGCCATACTGTTTGGTCTACAGACTTGAAAATTGGCATCAGTACTCCAATAGGCTTTCTGGGGCTTCATTTTTACAGGTTTATTATTAACATTTAGATTCCCCAGAATGCTTATTTTTTTCTATTGTAGATGTTTTTCAGTGGAAAACTCAAGTGATATCATAAATAAAATTCTGTCCATTTTCATTCTTGATTCAATTTTTCTACATGGCTTCAAATTTTGATGCTATGGTTGTTAAATTATAAACCTTGATGGCAAGTCATCATTATTAATATTATCATTATTAGGATTAGAAGAAAAAGACTTTTCATGAAATTTTTCATGAAATCATGAAAATCTTCGATAAAGAACTTTGTGAGTCATTAAATGAGAAAATGTTCATGATCTCATAAAGATCTCATAAAAACCATCTTTGTTTTCTTCTCATAAATATTATCAAACAAATCATTATTGATCAATACTTACATAAATTACCATCATTATCATTATTATATAAAAGCCAATGTAACTATTTTTGTTTGTTGGTGTCTGTCACGCTAAAACAAACAGAAAAAGAGGGATAGGGTAAAGCAAAACCTGTGTCTGCAGGTTCGCAATACATACATTTGTACTAAAATATATATCTGTATAACTTATCTATAGATATATATATATATATATATGGTCTAGAAAGCTTTACAGCTTTAAACACTTGGTATATAAAAGTTTTTTACAAAAAATTATGTAATTTCATGTATGTATACAACATATAATTCTATCATTTTTCATAGGTAACATACTAATAGGTGTATATTTCCTGATGCGGCATTAGAATATCTGGCGATAAGGTAGAGCAGAAGGAGGAAATGGATTCATGCCTTCCCTGAAGACATTAGTGCGGAAAGAGTATAGACAGCTTCAGCCTGAATTTAAGCTCTTATTTGCTGTTTGCAAACCTCAGGCTTAAGCGTTAGATCATTACCTCCTTCCCTACTCCACCATATTTGTTTTGTAAAATCTTCTTCGACAGATGAAGGAAAAAGTTTTTCCCTATTTTTTAAACTGAAGGAAGTTGAGAGGAAAAAGTTGGAGGATTTTGGATGAAGACCAAACATTTCAAAGACAATAAGTGCATCTCCATACAGACAGAAGGTGGGACGGGGTGTGAGTATGTGTGTGAAGAAACTAAAAACAAAATACTTTGTTGGTGCAACCAGTTCTTTCCTACTGCCCTCTCCAAATAGTCTGGGGTCAGCATCCAAACAGCTCCAGCTGGGTGGGGCCAAGCAGCAGGCAATAAAAACCCAAAGAGGCGAAACGTCCAGTTTTTTCAGGTGGTAAACAGTCGAGGTTGCCTACCAAAGGGCGTTTCCCATCAAATTATGTAAGAACATCAAAGCACGTGATGAAAACAGCCAAGGTACAAGAATGACTGGCACGGTGAGGGTGGGCAGCAGTAAGATATCCCAGTAGGATGGGCAGAGTGATGGAGTGAGGGGCAGAGAGACGTAGGTAGGCAAAGAAAAGTATTGTCTTCAGACAACACCCCCCCCTCCTATTTGCTGACAGGAAATTTTAGGTGGTTTTCCATAAGGAAGAAGAAAAGAATGATTACAAAACCAGTGATAATTATTTAGGATAACGAATTCCAAGGTGTGTGCCATGGTTAACTCCCAGGGGCACTGCAAAATCTGATTATAATTAATCAAAACTCCATTCGTCCATCTGTGCTCGCCCACAATAAAAATACTCAACACAATCCCATGAAATTTTCTTTGGGTACAGATGTGACCCCAGGTAAAGTTTTTAGCAAATTAGATTTCAAAAATGTACCCCTAAAAGCATATTTTGGGGGGAGATTTACAATCAAACTTCATCTTGGAATGGACACACTTTCTGTGTTCAGCAGCAGTCGGTGGATTGCTGGCCTTTTGCAGCAAAAATCAAGGATTGAGTCGTTACTTTGTATTGTCTTTTAGAGAGGGTGGGAAAGTGAAAGGGAGAGCTGTATTTAGCTTAGAGAGTTTACATTATCTACAGAATTACCCTTTCTTTTTACTACCGCTAGTATTTGAAAATTTCAATAATTCTAGGCAATCATAATTCAAAGCAACATCGCACGGAAATGTTGACAGGAAGTGACAACTAATTGGTACATCATGAATCACGCTGTCCATTTAGTGTTGATAAAAGTGTGATAAAGAGCTTGTGTTGTGCAAAAATAAATGTAGAATAGGAAGTGATAATTGCTGTCCCCAGTTTGATTTAAAGATTCAAGAAACTGTGCAGTGAACAACAACCTCACCCACCCTGTTGATAATTGGGATTAATAAAAAAGGAAACAATGATTGAACAACCGTAGTGTCAAAATTTGAAGTCATATAAACAAATTTCATCGAAGGATAAATATGGTCAGAATAAACCCTATTAATGATATCACTGGCATTTTCCATTGGTAAATATCTAAAATAGAGTGAGAAACATCTAAAATAGAGTGAGAAACATCTAAAATAGAGTGAGAAACACCTAGATTCTAGAGAATCTAGATGTTATTAATAAACCTGTCAAGGCCTGAAAAAGGTCGAAAAAGCTTTCTTCCAAAAATATCTTCAGAAGGTACCTATTGGTGTGCTGGTGCCAATTTCCAGTCTGTAGACAGAATGGTATGGCCTGGAATGCTGAAACAAACAAACCTATGAACAAACACAGAAACACACAGACACTCACAAATATAAAATAGGATAAAACCCTTTGCCATCTTTGATGGCTACGATAATTCAACAAGTATATAACTTTTAACCCCATGAATGAAAATGCAAATTGTTCAGTATTTTTTGACAAGGGGTGGTGTGAAAAAATCCCCACACACTAAAGGGGCCATGATTCAAAAAAGTTTGGGAACCCTTGATTTACATAACAACAGTGCAGCTTAAACTGTGGTATGTGTACCTGCCCAGTATGTGAACCATAGGCTGCGGTACGCACAGCGTGTTTTCATATCGTTATTGACATTTAAGGTACTAAATGACTTTCTTGGCCTTGCTTGGGAATAATTTTACAAAAGGAAAACTATATAACCCCCCCCCCCATAACCCTTAAAAGACGTGACTTTGATAAAGAGGAACTTTACAGCTCAATTGATATCTTACTGATCATATACGAATGGCATAGATATGCTACTGGTCCCTGACATATTCAGAAGAAAACAACCTTGCCAGATTAGATAGTTTGAGTAATGCTGGCTTACAATTTCTGTCTATGGGAGGACGGAAGTGGATAAGGAATAAAAGTGGGTGCATGTCTCGGAGTTCAATCAGTGGCTGACACCAGAGATTACTGTTAATCAGGACTGTTTTGATAAAGACTGAACCATTGACTGATTTGTGGGGTGGCTTATTTTATGCACCAAAAAACTAGTGAATTAAGCAAAAAGGAAAGTTACAAGGGGGAGATTCAACTCGGCACATAATTGCATTAAACCCCATAAACTTTTCAAAGCAGAAATTGGGTGAAAAAAAATCCTTCATATTTCAGAAAATATGGTTCTATAGTGAAATGTTGATGAGAATGTACAAATGGTCACTTTAGCTGAACATTCCCTCAGCTCACGAAGATCTACCCTGTTTCCAGAATGGCTTTTTGAAGAGGAGTTCTATCAATTCAATATCTTCCTTTTAAACCAACACAAAACGCTTTCTTTATTGCTATGCAAAAAAATCTTCATTTTAGATGATTAAGTTTCCAGTGAGTTTTCTTCATAATCACTCATTTTGGTATTTTGCCAATAGTCTTCAGAAATACAATCATCCAACAGAAGTGAATTGAGGCAAGAAAGTTCCCATGGGGAAGAATTTTAGCCAGGGGATGAACATATAATTGGCAGTATAATAGTGAATAAATAATGACAATTCAAAATGGGAGAGGTATTGAGGAAACAAGGGATCAAAAGAAGAAGAATGCCTCCCTGACTCCGAGAACCATTGTCCTAGATTTAGGCCAATTAGGGGTAGGGACGATACTTCCAGCTAGAATGAAGATGGCTATAAAAAAATGAATAACATGGATTATTGACCAGTTCTCATCTCTTTGGTACGGGTTTCAAAACTGCACATCAATGCGAGAAGGGTATAAAGAGGAGTTGATCAGAAAAGAGATTACAAGCCATCTGACACACACATGAAATAAGAAAGAATAACTGCTATCAATACTTAGACGTGCAGAACATTAAAAGTCTCGCATCAACTCTAAAGTTAACTAACACCATTAATATCCCACTTTAGCACATGCTATCTCCTATTTTTTTTATACTTCCCAAAGTAGACGAGTTACACAAAAAACAATAAGTTTCTAAACTTGTAACTATTTATCCAAGTTTTTTTTTTAATAAGAAATACATTTATAAAGAGTTCTGTCCATCTGTCCCCAACCAATTAATCTTATATATCATAGTAACATGTCCTTCTGTCTCACTTGAAAAATGAAAATTCACATTGAAGGTAGAGGGGAGGTTCTGAGAGTAGAATCTGAACACAAAGATGGTGGCGGTCAGGTTGGTTGTAGGAGGAGGAATAAAGATATCCGCTAGAGGAGAACACGGTAAAATTCCTCCCCATAGAAACTCAGCCATCGAGAAAAGAAGAAAGTGAGGAGGTGGACTGGGTTTCGTTTTCAAATATCTGTGAGTGGAAGATTTGGTCAAGTGATGGCTACGGTCACTTCAGGCAACTACCGCTTCCACCCAGCCATCGGTACACCATTAGCAAAGCAACGGGTATTTTACTAAGAGACAAAATTTCACGTGTAACGAAATTCTTCATCATATTTTTTAACATGACATTTCCCTCCAGTCCTAGTTGGCTCCAAATCTTCAGGAATTAAACACCAATTCCAGCCATGGAATTCAGATCTTTGAAAAAAAGATTTGGTGAGTCACTCGGTAGAAACCGTCACATGACAAATGTCTTTTGGCAGCATGCTTCATTGGGTGCGATCAATTAATGAGTTAGTCATCGCACCTTCTATTGGGCAGGGATCACTTAAAAAGTCTGAATCTAAGAAAAAACTAACGTGAATGATGGTGGACATGTACGAAGTGATCAATTTAGCATAAAATTACATTGTGAATTGAACCTTCACTAAAAACTTGTTTTGGGATGAGGGGGGGATTTTCAATAAAAAAACAGGAAAGCTTTTTTCTAGATATGATAAGGAGTAAATGCTTAAATTTTCAGCCCTCTAGCTCCATTAGTGCAGTCTCTAAAAAACTGAAAAACCTACAATGACAGTTTTAGTTTATGGTTTCTAAAACGTCCGTCCGTCCTATCGTGAGGAGGAAGCAAAAGGTTGTTAATTCTAATTTGCATGGCAGTGTGATAAAGAATCTGATGTGCATCAAGTACGAACTGGGAGAGGGGGCCGGGGGGGAGGCGAGGCGAGTGAATGAGGGTCAGTGAGAGTCAGTTTACTGACAACACAATTTGTCATTTTTGTCCCTGGGGAGGACTTGGTCCCCCATTCCTCTTCCGCCCTACTCAACCTCCTCCCAGCCACCTCCCCAGGCTATGCTATGGAATGAGCCAAAATATCAGCCGAGGGTTAGCAGCAAGTCACAAGAGGAGATGATTCAGAGTTGCCAAGTATGGTCTGTTATTCATAGTTGAAACCATCTTTTAAAAAAACTAAAAACGTCCAAGTCTCTTTTCTTTTAAACATCTTATACTTATATGCAAGAATACCTTGATAGTGCAGAGTTGGATTTGGGAATGAATTAAGCTTTTACATTTATTAACCTTATTATTTATTTTCAAATGGCCATATTTCAGCTATCATGAGAACCCAGATTTCGTCATAAAATAGCCAATTCATCAAGCCTGATCAGAACAATAATGGCAATCATGGTTTGTTATCTAGAGTTGAAGTTGTCTTCAAAAATGGCTAAAATCGGTCAGATTATACATTATAACTATACATTGAAACTCCAGAATAAATCATTAATTAAAATTGAACGTTTAATTTTACTAGATTTAATGAATTGCTGAGTGGTAGGGTCATGGTCAGGTTTGGGAAGAGGAAATGAGTGATTTGATGATAAATAGTTGTTTTTGAAGGAAGGGGGAGGGAGTACAAGGAAGAGGAATGCTTGTTTCTGACAGAAAGAGGAGAGAGTACAAGGAAGAGGAATGGTTGTGGTTGCAAAGACTCAGTGAGTAAATTTACAGAAAGGAAAAAGTGTTGATCAGAGGCAGAATAAAATAAGCCTGGATATAAAAAGGCGGTAGTGTTTGAGACAGGGATTACATAAAACTAGTCTTGCATTAAGGAGGGTCTCCGATATTTAAGAGCCCTCACCCCCAATTAGTTATCAGTAAGAAAATGCCATGAGAAAGGTTTGTAAACGTACGATGTAATGATAAATATATGGATGAAATTCAAAATAATTACGATTCAATTCAATTTCTTGTTTACTTACACTAGTAATCATTCTGATAGGAGGGCCCCAGTTTGAATTACAGCCCAAGGCCCCATGCAACCTTAATATGGTCCTGCATAAAACGTATGTATAATGTTCCATATGTTGCATATTTCACTGCATGTATAACCCACATTTCTTCCAAAAAATTTTGAATCAAACAATCCAGAAACGTATTATCTACAGAAACATAATTGCTATACATAATTGTATGAGTTATAAATTGTATTATATAGACAGTTGTATGGAATGATCTCCTGTTCATACAGTTAATATATCATTCAATTGAAATAACAAACTAATGACGAGATATCATTTCAAATAAGTTTCTCTATAATATAACTCCATTTACAATTCATTCTGTCAGCCTACTCTTACAGCACCGCCCATTTGGTGTCTATGTGTTTTCATCACTATCTTCCTCTCTTCCTGTTCGCTTCCGCATGACAGAAAATTTTTCTTGTTTGCAATAAATACATTCATACTAAAATGGTACAATTTATCCATACATAAATCCTGCTATTTTTTTATGGGTACTACAGTGCAAGTTGGATTTACAATAGATTGGACAAAGGGTTTGTGATAATAAACTTCAGTTGACCCTGTATATAAAAAAAGAAAAAGAAAAAAAAGGGACCTCAGACCTCTTGGCCCTTAGTCCACAACACTAAGCCCTGAGCAAAGAGACTAAGGAATGGATTGAAAGGTAAGAAGATCTGTTTTGCTGTGTGGATACAGACACACCTTGGGTATTAGGGGGCCAGGTGTTCACTCGAAGATAACAACTTAGCTCTCTATGAAAAGAGGATTTTTAAGTCCCACATCAAGCAGAGATACAAGAAATAAATATACAGTAAACCTTTGAT
This sequence comes from Thysanoteuthis rhombus, assembly GCA_963457665.1. Classification (NCBI taxonomy): domain Eukaryota; kingdom Metazoa; phylum Mollusca; class Cephalopoda; order Oegopsida; family Thysanoteuthidae; genus Thysanoteuthis; species Thysanoteuthis major. Next base: position 1,373,356 of record OY735229.1, read on the forward strand.
TCAACGGTTTAACGGGTTGGGGGGAAAAAGAGGTGTCATTAATGTCAAATGTCTGTTGAATCTGAATGCAACTAAGGAGGCCATTCCTAGCATTTTAGTCTTGAGAAAAAAAAAAGCTTTTATACAGTATACAGTACTTTACAATATAGAATTATTAGTTTAAAATATATGAATTAAGAATATGATTAGCTTTTTTTGGCTGTGACTCGTGTTACCGTAAATAAAAGTTATCCTAGGCAGGATTAAAAATATTGGTTATTATAAAAGAAAAAAAGGAAGATAATTTACAATATTTTACAAATGAATAATACACAGAAATGACATAGAACAAGTCTAATTTGTCACTCAGTATAAACCATCATATGACCAGCATCTTTTGGCAGCATACCATTTTTAGGGGGGATCAATTACAATTTTTTTTTTAAATGTGATCAATGAATACATTACTTCTCTCGCCTTTTTTTAGGTAGAGATCACTAGAAACGTCTGAATTTTCAAAAAACAAAAGTGAATTTCGATGGATATGAAAGAAGGGATCATTTTAGCATAAACTGACATTTCAAATTGAACAAAGAATTCTCTTCAAGACATAAGTTACATGAATAAATGTTGAAAATGTCAGCTCCATTGGTATGGCCTGTACACATCATACATATATATATATATATATATATATATATATATATACATACATGTATACATGGCTGGACCAGTTTAGAAACTGAAGAAATAATGTTAACAGTTACTAATACTCATGAAAAAGGTTTGTTAGATCTGAAAAACTGGGGTCCTTTAAACCGAGGGTTTACTAAGAGAGAGAGAAAGAGAGAGACAGTACAGAAGAGGAACAGAAAGAGAGGGGGAGGAACAATGAGAGTTGGAAAGAAATTCTGTGTATGTAGTAGAGAAACAATAAGGTGGCAATGTATTTCTGAGGGTCTGGTATCATAAGCGTCCGTTTGGGGCGTGGGGGGGGTAAAACCGGGCACTTGGGGCCTGCAGGGGTTCGTAAGCTTGGAACCTCATAGAGGCAGGGAATCAACGGATCACTGAGAACAGTGACAGTTCAGGACGAGTCACAGCTTAGGCACTCAATCGTCCTCTAGCTGACAACCACCCTCCGGGTACATATCTTTCTGCCCCACCCTATATGTCCCTCTTTCCCTCCCCTCCACCTGAATATATCCTTTTCGCCTCTCTCCAGGGAAAGTGGTAGCGGACGCCCACATCTGGTGTGTATACATATTTATGTTACTTCAAAATACATTTACATACATCTGACTACAGCAGTGGTTCTGAACATAAGGCACCCCTTTCACAAGGGGGCATTCCAAATAGATTAGAAGGCAATTAGAAATTTTGGTGTGAAGACGAATCTCGTTTTATGGCACAAAACCAAGTCGCTCGATTAAATTCGTAATTATACAATACTATTAATTCCTAATTATACTATACTGTTAATTCCCAATTACACAATATCAATTACTAATTATACTATAGATCCGATAGAAACTAATTATAAACTCATTAACTTTATGGAGTATAAGGGCAATGAGGTAAGTGTGTGGTTATTCTGAAATTTCACACAAAGAACTTTCAGGTAATTTAGTGCATGCCCATAAATGACCACACCCTAACACTTTTTAAAATTTTTTTATAGAAGGTTAATTTTCTTCTGAGCCATGGCATGACTTTATTATTTCTAGAGGATCATCACACAATGAAAACGGATATTATCAGGTATTATCTATCACCAAATGCTACAACATTGAAACTCTATTGTCGTAAACATGAATACGATGTCGTCCAAAAATGAGTACACCCTTACAAAAAATATTTTTGGTAACAAAAGCTGTAGGGTTTGGTCATAGATAATATCTAATAATATCTGTTTTGATTGTTCGATGTCCTGCTAGATATAATGAAATCCTGCTATGTTTGGTTCAGAAAGAAACGAACTTTTTATGAAAACATTGGTAGGGTGTACTCATTTATGGGTGACACTGTACATCAATTGAACCACTGTAGCAGTCAAAGATGGCGATGACTTATATCTTTTTTTAATGTGTGCATGTGTTTGTTTTTTTCAGTACTCCTGGCCATACCATTTTGTCTATAGACTTGAAAACTGACATCAGTACTCCACTGAACTCCTTCAAAAAATGTTTTGATTTTTGGGAAAAAAAAAGAAGGTTTTTTTAGCCTTATTCTGAAGGGTTTCATGATATCATTCTGGAGAGCCAAGATGTTTCTGGATGCCTTTTTTTTTCACTCTATTTTAGATGTTTTACATTGAAAAACACCTTAGATTTCAGAAATAAAATTTCTGACCATATTTATCCTTCAACATAATTTTTTCTGCATGACCTCAAATTTTGAGGCTACGGTTATTCAGTTATTGATTAGGACTGTGAGTTTTGGTAAGTTTATTAATCTAAAATATCATCAAACCTTTTTGAAACGAAATTAGTTTCATTATAGTAAAAGGGGCATCAAATGTTTTGGAGCAGTTGAAGAACAAAAAATGTCAAGAACAACAATAATTCAATAGATACTTTTTCCCTTTTCCTAATTGGGGAGTCAATACGTGCGTATGTGTGAGTACATACATACGAGAGCTTATGTAGGCTAACCATCAAAGAGAATTAAGAGTTGGAAGAGGAAAAGATTAAGACTAATTTCTGGGCCATTGATTTAAGGAAACTTGCAGAGATCCTCAAATTTTACTTTCCCATATTTTAAATTACATGTATCAGTTCACGTGCAGATTTGTGCATGTGTAACAGCAGGTTCTATTACACACAATTGTAGATGTTTTGCACATTTGACATGCACGTGTGTGTGTGCATGCAGCACTTAGAACACAAGAGTGTCCTCATCAAAAAGATGAACAGATCAATAGCACCAGAGATCCTCCAGTACAAGTCAAACAGAGTGGTCTCTAAAAAGAAATGAGGCACCCTCAACAGATCGAGTAGAATTGCTTTATTTATGCATCTCATGCTTCAACGTTGCTGACATTCCTGTTGTACCACGTTCGGGTTACGGATAGGTAATTCCAGACCACATTATTGGGGTATGAAGTCTGAAAATGAAGCAATGCAACTAATTCTGAAGGAGAAACCACACTTTTTTTTCAAGGAACTGCACCCACAGACATGTAAAAATTCTTCAGCTATTTGATGGAGGGGAGACGCTTTTCATCAAGATGGAACACCTCCCCATTTAAATCTTAATTTTACATTCTGATATTTGTAAATGGATTGAATCAATCAGCAGGGTTGACCACGACTATATTTAGCAGATTAATTAATCACCGCTACCCACAACAGACCAGTTTAATCCCTGCAGCTGGGTTTAGGTTCTTCATCTATTCTGACATTTATATGTATCAATCTATCTGGATTTTGCCTGGTCTGTTTCCAGTAGAAACTTGAAATTTTCCAAACACACCCTTCGATGAATAGGAAAATAGATTTCTATTGGGGGGGATCAATTTTCAATGAGAGTTCATGCCAAATTGGTCCCTTAGTTCACATCCATTAAAAAAACTTTTTAATCTTAATTCATGATTCAAACCATGCATGTAACATTTTCATCAAGGTAACCTAATTTCATCAACACCATCACAGCTTAATTTACAAGGTAAAAAGTAGCATATATGGATAGAGGTGATTCATAATTTCCCTTGGAATACTAGTACCCTTTGATTTCTTTTCATGAAGAGACATTAACTCTCAAATTCATAAAAAAGATTGGATATCATAATGAAAGGAAATAACTCCTGATTTTTTTTTTCAATTGTTTCTCCATTTAGTTCACAGAAGAGTTCCATTGTTTTTTATTCTATTCATTGAAGAGTTCCACTGCCAATTACAAACGGTCCATGAATTTAAGAGTTACAGACAAAATCCCAGCCAAAAAGACCCAATACATTTATACAAGTATCAACTGAAATTGAAGAAAATTTCATTAGGCTCTATTGTTGGAGATTTTGATGATGGGATGTACAAGAGACTTGGGCATTAGAGAGAGAGAGAGATGAAATAGGTGCATGCTGGCTCTATAACGGCTCACAGCAAACTATTTTTGCTTCTCACTTTTTTTGTATAAGTGCAAAAGTGGCAAAAAAGCAGGAGATACATTTATGAGATCTTCAATTATCCAATTGAAGCAGGGAGGCTTGTGGAACAGCTGACCTATAGAAACCACACCCCACATCCTAAGGCTAAGCTACTCACCCATATGACTTGGCAGCAACTCCCAGAGTTTCAGACAAGAGGAAAGTTTGGAATTCCACAGGTGTTAAACCAATCCTGATGTTTCATTGACCAAAATTTTGGATCTTAACTCATGGAATCTTCACAAGAGAAAGAAATATTTGAATAGGTGCCAAAATTCAAAAATGGTCAATAATTAGACATATTAAATTCTCAAGACAAGTTATTGGCATTTGGCCCAGATTCCTGTTCAAAGGCTCAAACTCACACCAACCTTTTTTATCTATCATATATTGCTGCATGAAATGAAGATTTTAAAAAATAATGCAAATATTACACTGTGTCCAATGTGCTGGTATGACGATGAAGCCGTTCAAATATCCTTGTAAACCATTTGTCTTATGGTCTGGCATTACATCGAATACGCTGGTATTATGACAAGGGGCCTGTGTACTGAAGCTCGATATGGAGAGTTGTGAGGCTTGGAGTTGCATCGAGCGGTTGTTGACCTCTATCAGCTTTTGGAAGATAATGGAGCAAGCACCACGAATAAGCCTTTGGTTAACCTGCAGTGACTGCTGCGGCTGTGTAACCCGATTCTCAAACAACAAACTCTGTTGCAGCTATCGCAGGTGTAGTCTGTGGCCCAGCTCTGTAAGGTCTGTCACTACCCACTGCCGACAGCGTGTTCTCTACCCTCTACCCTCATCGCTTGTCTGGTTACGTGGCTTGATGGCTGATCTCCATCTGTTAGGGTTTACGGCAACAACCTCCGAGCTTGCATGGTTGATGCTACCTGCCTTCAAGTCTAGTTTACAAACAGTGATCAGTGTAAACCATTCGTTTTATATTCCGACATACAGTATAAACATTGAATCAATTCTGCTGGATCCGGCTATACCCAACACTGTATTTTTTCCAGGACCATATTTCTTGACTGGAGGCCTTACGTAACAGGAGGAAGGGGCCCACTTAGGTCAAGGGGCTGAGAGGGGCCAACTTATTCTACAGGGCTGAGAAAGGGTTACTTATGCCACCAGTTGAGGGTAATATAGAGGGTGATGCCGCCTTGAAGACATTTTGCCTCCAATTCAACAGTCACACATCAAAATTCAAAGTCTAACCAAGACAGAGAGGCATGGCGAAAATCCGTGATATGCAATGCCCAGTGTCAGGGCAATATATTGTATTAGAAACTGTCAACTAAAACTGTCAACATAGGTTTCTTCAGTTTTGTTCAGCTTGCGAGCTATGTATCATGCACACACACAAACACACACAGGCCACACCAATGAAGCTAGAGGGCTGAAAGTTTAGGCCTTTGCCTCTTATTATGTTTAGAAAAAAGCTAGAAAAAGAATGTGTTTTTTGTGTGAGGGGGAGGGAATTCTTATTTGAAAGCCTAAGTTTATTCTCAATTGGTCCCTCAACGTCTGGCAACGTCCACGCTTGTTTTATTTTTCCGAACTCACACTTTCTCTTAATGATCACAGTACAACAAAACTGGTCCATTTATCACCCCCTTTTTCAAATCTCTCAATTGATCATTCCCAACACTGCATGCTGCCAAAGGATATAGGTCACATGACGGTTTCTATTGAGTGACAAACCAGACCTGTATCAATCCATGATCAATATCTCTAAGACAAGATTGTTGTTCCTTCCCTTAGACCCTGTCAGTGTAAAATAAAGAAATCTAATCCTATGGTATATTTGCATTATGACATGAGCCACCACAGCCCCTTCCCCCCCCACCACCGATTTCCAGTTTGATTTATTTCAACTGAACGAACACTGGATTCCCACCTTTACGAATTCGACAGTTTCAGAACTTCTGGCAAACATGAGCAACAGTGAGTTTGAGTGTGTTGGGGGGGTGTCATTATGGTGATGGCTGCCAAGTGAAATATTCCTCACAGACGGAAAGCAGAGGTGCTGGGGTGTGGGCCGTGTTGAGCCTTCCTGTTGCATGCCCGGTGACTGAAAAAAAGAATCGGTCAAAAGCAAAGATGGCATTCCTGCCAGCCACCATTCACCCTCAGACATATGCAGCACAATATATTATTCCGATGAGCCAAACCCCAACATCCATTTTCCAAGAAACATTAGAAAAAGGGGTTCGGTGTGGGGAGTCTCTGGAACATGCTGACCTGCACATTATGACGAAGCCTTCGTGGGGGTAAGGGACATAAAGGGTAGATGGTCAAGGAGGGGAGCTGAGTGGCGGTTGTGGTTACGAGGAGAGGAAGGTGTTCGGAAGAGGGAGCGTCAATATAAAGGTGGGATTGGGGAGGAGCATTGGAGGGGGGGGGTCACTGATTGAAAGGAGAAAATCAACAGGAGGGGGAAGGGAAGTATAGAGAAAGAGATAGGTGGGGGAAGAGGAGAAAGAGAGAGTGAATGGGAGAGAGGGGTGAACAGCAGAGAGAGGGGTACTAAAAGGGGGAAGAAAACAGAAGGATAGAGAGGAGAGGTGGGAAGAAGTATAGAGAGAGAGAGAGGGGGGAGAGTAAAGTATAGAAAGAGGGGAAGAGTACATATATGTAGAGAGAGGGGGGAGAGTAAAGTATATATAGAAAGAGAGAGAGTGAAGGATAGAGAGAGGGGGAGAGAGAGTAAAGGATAGAGAGAGGGGGGTGAGAGTAAAGGATAGAGAGAGGGGGTGAGAGTAAAGGATAGAGAGAGGGGGTGAGAGTAAAGGATAGAGAGAGGGGGTGAGAGTAAAGGATAGAGAGAGGGGGTGAGAGTAAAGGATAGAGAGAGGGGGTGAGAGTAAAGGATAGAGAGAGGGGGTGAGAGTAAAGGATAGAGAGAGGGGGGTGAGAGTGAAGGATAGAGAGAGGGGGGTGAGAGTAAAGGATAGAGAGAGGGGGTGAGAGTAAAGGATAGAGAGAGGGAGAGTGAAGGATAGAGAGAGAGGGGGAAAGTGAAGGATAGAGAGAGAGGGGGAGAGTGAAGGATAGAGAGAGAGGGGGAGAGTGAAGGATAGAGAGAGGGGGAGAGTGAAGGATAGAGAGAAGGGGGAGAGTGAAGGATAGAGAGAGGGGGAGAGTGAAGGATAGAGAGAAGGGGGAGAGTGAAGGATAGAGAGAGAGATGGGGAGTAGAGATTAGAGAGAGAGAGAAGGGGAGTAGAGAATAGAGAGAGAGAGAAGGGGAGTAGAGAATAGAGAGAGAGAAGGGGAGTAGAGAATAGAGAGAGAGAAGGGGAGTAGAGAATAGAGAGAGAGAAGGGGAGTAGAGAATAGAGAGAGAGAAGGGGAGTAGAGAATAGAGAGAGAGAAGGGGAGTAAAGGATAAAGAGTGGAAAGATGGGATGAGGTAGAAAGGTAGAAAGAGAGAGAGTAGTAAATGAATTAGAGAGAGAGAGAGAAACAATTATAGAAGGGGAAAAAACAGTTGAAGTAAGAGGAAGAGCCTGATAGAAGAGAGTTAAAAATGAAGAGGACTAAGCAAGAAGAGAGGGGGAGAAGGGTAGGAGATGTTCATGTTGAAGGATAGGAAAAGGGTGGCATTTATTGGGGTAATTCTCTTGATCTTGTTACGCATGCAAGACATGTGCTGCGCTGAGATATATGGGGCCACATGCAGTAAGTTAGGGAATGGGGGGGGAGGGAGAGAAAAGAGAAGCACGGGGGGGAGGGGAAAGCTAGCACCACCCCCTCCAGATTCCCCACCCGGCAATTTCAACCTGATTGCCCAAAGATGAGCAGCAAATTTGGCTCAGGTGAATGAAGACATTTGGTTAGGTTCGAAGAGAAGGCTGGGGGGGGGGGGAGGGGGATAAGCAAATTCGCTTTTCGCTTTTTTTTTTTTTTGTACAGTGGTGGTGGGATGGTGAGGCTCATTAATTATTCATTAGAATTTTGCTCCAGGTAAGAAAGAAAAAAAAAAAAAGATTTGGATGCTGGATTCTCTCCAAATTGCATTCCTTACATCCAGTCTGAAACAACTCAGGGAAAGTGTGTAAATATACGCGCGCTGTTGTACACGCACTTTCCTTAGATCCTGACGCAATTCTTCTAAGAGACCATCAACCAAAACTGTCAACATAGGTTTTTTCAGTCTTCAAGTTGGTCTAGCCGGCTATGTATCCCATCAATGGAGCTACAGGGCTGAAATTTCCCACATTTCCTCCTTAAAATGTATATTTTGTTTTTTGAAAATTATACCCCCCTGTATCAGGTTTTTAGTGGGGGTTGAATTTCTAATGTAAGTTTATTCTAAAGGGTCCCTTAGTTTATGTCCAGCAGCGCTCACACTTTTTTTTGAAAAGACTTTTCTTAGAGAACACTGCCCAACTAAAGTTCAAAAAAGTAACTTATTCACTGATCACCCCGTCTTCCAATTTTTGACTGGCTGGTTGGCTATGTATGTATGTATGTGCATGCATCATGTGTACAGGATGTACCAATGGAGCTAGAGGGCTGAAATTCGCTTCATCATTAACTCCTTATGTCAACGAAAAACATTGTTTTTTCCAAATTGTCTCCCGGAATAGATTTTAGTGGGGGGGGGGCTCAGTTTGCAATGTAAGTTTATGCTAAATCGATCCCTTGGTTTGTGTCTGCTTGTTTTTGAGAATTCAGACTTTTATAAATATCATGGCTTAACAGTGGGTGAGAGAAGTAACCTATTCATTCATCAGCTCTTTTTCCAATTTTTCATTTGATCACCCCCAACACACTGTGCTACCAAAAGACGTTGGTCATGTGATGGTTTCTATTGAGTGACTAACCTGACCTGTTTTATCATCTATTAATAGTATGCTAGTTTGGACTAAAAACACTACCAACAGCCTGTGAGATCAGTATCATGACATCCACACAGAAACACACACGTTCAACAGGTATCATAAAATTAGTACTAACATCTTTATTGATTTTATTCTGGTGTTTTAGTTGAAGCATTCCTTGAGACTAATTCAATTCATATTTCTCAATCTCTCTGTTTATTCACATCTCTCTCTCTCTCTCTTTCTCTCTATTTATTATATCAATCAATCTATCCCTTCATATCTATCTATGTGAGTCATTTCATGTTCATCTTATTCTGTGTGTAGAGAGTCTTATGGCTTTAAACACCCAAGATGTAAAAGAATCTTTTTTTCTTTTTTAATCTAATGTCATTTCAGTCAATTATTTCCTAATATCTGTTGATGCAATTAATGCAAGATTTTCAAAGGGCTTTGTTTTAGAATTAAGATTTTATGGTACTATATTTGGTTAATTTCTCTTATGGGAATCATCAATTGTTCAGCATGTGAATGATCATATAGCCATGCTCTTCCAGCTGTGGAATGGAGCACTCTGGTGGATGAGGAATTGTGCATAAGTGAATACATCGCTTAATTCAGTCCAACTGACTGTCCAGTTCTGCATGTATATATATATATATATATATATATATATATATATATATGTGCATCATGTTTCTTACAAGACAACTCCAAAGGAGTATGATGGTCTGCGACAAATTCCTTGTTTCTGTTGCAAACATCATCTAAATATTCCTCATATATCTCTAGTCTGGTTGAAACCAGGATTTTATTCCTGCAAGTTTTTATGACTACCCATTTGGAAGGACGCAAGTCCACCCAGGGAAAACCTCCACTCTAATTACACAGTTTAATTGTACTCAATTAGCAGCTGAGTGCATAGGGAAAGTTGTCCCCATAAAGAGTTTCCACACACTCGGCTCATACCGAGAATTGAACCTAAGACCTTCTGTAAGTGAGGCATTACACTATCCACGCGCACTTATCAGTATATATACAACCCTCAATTTCATTTTTCCATAGATTCACAGTACGCTCATCAGGCTTGCATTTACTATCAATGGCTGGTAAGATCAGACTGGGGACCACTATACTTGTGGAAACTTGCACAACAGTTATCATAAAACAAGTATCTGGATTATTAATTTTTGACTGGTATTTCTTCCAAGTAAATTTTAATTGCTTTACATTGTAACTATTCTGATCTGTTTACTGGCTGCCATTGACTGCCAGTCTGAGGATTTGTGAGGTAAAGTAACTAAAATTAGGATCAAAGAAAAGTCAGCAAATAATACTGGTTGATAATACCTTATCTAATAAATAAAGTAATAAAATCAAGGCAGGATCTGCCTCTTTGTTTTTATCGCAGTGTTTGAGCAAAAGCATTCCTCAGCCCTCCAGGGGTGCATGCTGCATCTAGTAGTCCCTGTGTACAATCCAGCAGATTTATCTCCTTCCCTGATGGCCGACCATCATTATCTTGGGTTGTTGTGGGAACATTTTTAGGTCAGACTGACAAAATCTAATCATACAGATGGGGGAAAAAAAATTATGGAAAGCCTTAACAGACAAATATTATTTGCCTCAGTATTTGTTCCCTCATGGTGCTTAATTCTACACGCCTTTTTTTAATAGACTTGTGTGTGACCATTTTCATTTAGTAACAATTCTCAACAGGGGCCATATGACCCAGTTGGAAGCCCTTCGCATATTTGAATGGGGCCACTGGAATAATAACTGAATCCCTGTCTATCAGTTAGCCTTGTATCCCTATTTGACATGGAGCCCCTAGAACTAGAGAAGAGCAGTTAAGGTGGCCTGGCCCCCAAAAAGGTTGGGAATAGCTGCTTTCCAGAGTTGTTCTTTGTCAATTATATTGATTGATACAGGATTTCATCTCTTAAGACTTGAAACCACTTGAAATCAACAGTGGAACTCCTCAATGAGTGGCATAAAAATAGAATCAGAGAGAAGTTACTCTATTGAAATTGACATTAGATTTTATTTGCTTTGTATGAATTTAAGAGTTTAAAAAAAGTGAGAATACTTATCTGAATAACTCATGGAATAAGGAGTCATCTAAGAACTTTAAACAAGAGACAGTTTAAGAGTTTGAATAGTACGGACGAATGCATGAATGCGTGATTTTGGCGTATAGAAAAGGTTGATTGAATTCGGTTAAAATGTGGGACTTTGATGGCTGAAAATTAGTCAAATGATGAAGCCTTGGGGGCCGGCACTCAAATTGAAGAAATTAGATCCAGTGTGCAGAGGAAAAAGGGTTTCCTGCTGACACTGTGAAATATTTCTACTTGGCAGGAAAAAAGTTTTCAATTTGTAAATGATTAACAAGCAAAAACTTAGGAAGAAATGTCTTTTTGTTCACTTAACACCCGTCTTCCTACCCCTGTAGGTGGAGGAAAATGGCAGGGAGATTTTACTTCTGTGCATAAATTGAGTGTATATACAACTATCACAGCATTTACAACAGAGCCTGGAGAAACAAAATCCAAAGTACTCAAATATGGTGAATGCATGCATGCTTAAAACATACAGTGTAGAATGAATGTATGGTACTGCCCATAAATGAGTACACCCCATCAATTCTTTTATAAAAAATCTAATTCTCTTCCAAACTAAACTTACCAGGATTTTATAATTTCTAGTGGAAGATTACACAATCAAAACGGGAATTATCAAACATTTAGACCAAACTCTACAGCATTGAAACTGTTGCCTAAAATATGTTGCTGTCCAAAAATGAGTACACCCCACACACATAAAATATTTCTGGCAACAGAGTCTCAACACTGAAGTTTGGTAATAAGTAATACCTGATAATATCAATTCTGTTTCACTGGAAATAATAATACCTGGTTTATGTTTAGTTTAGATGAAAATAAACTTTCTATTAATAAAGTGGTATGGGTGTACTCAATTATGGATGACACTGTATAATGCTAGCTATGATAAATGGGTGCGGGAACTAACAGAATCATTTTGAGTTGGGCATCGATCAATGGAAAGGACAATGCTAGGATTAACTACTACTTTTGAAATTAATCACTTTCAAATATAGTAGTAATATTGATATATACATACATATATATATATATATATATATAAACACTGTAGAAAAAACCTGAGGGAGAGAGTGGGGAATACAGAGAGAAAGAGGGGGAAAATAGAGAGAGAGGGTGGAGTACAGAGAGAGAGAGAGGGGAGAAATGCAGAGAGAGGGGGGAAGCGGAGAGAGAGAGAGAGAGAGAGAGGAGGGAATGCACAGAGAGAGAGAAGGGGAATGCACAGAGAGAGAGGGAGGGTGAATGCACAGAGAGAGAGATAGGGAGGGTGAATGCAGAGAGAGGGAGAGGGAGGGTGAATGCAGAGAGAGGGAGAGGGAGGGTGAATGCAGAGAGAGGGAGAGGGAGGGGGAATGCAGAGAGAGAGATAGGGAGGGGAATGCAGGGAGAGAGAGGGAGGGGGAATGCAGGGAGAGAGAGGGAGAAAGAACCCCCAAGACGAATGGAAACACTTAGTGTAAATTCTGCGGCTGAAGGCAAGAAATAATCACAAAAAAGAACTTCGCATCAAATTAGCTTGCATTTTTTTTTTCTTCTCGTAAGAAGTGACGTAAACCCGAATGCACAAAACAATCTCTTCTTTCAGGAAGGGAAAGAATTACTCAATGGTGCCAAGTGGTCAAGCCTCACAGTGAATCCACTTCTGACCAATAACCTTTACCGACCGTGGGAATATAGACTTCTCTCTTCAATTTGGTACGACCATTTACCGAGAGGAACATACAGGTATATCCTGAGTGGTGTAGTTAATTCATTCCATTACAAATTTTCCTGCTCCGTCCAAAACCATACTTTCTCAGATCTAATGGGTTTTTTCCTGCTTGAACTTTTGTTTTAGAACCACTACCAACTGAAGGGCCATAATTCATAAAATAATTTGCTCTCCATTACTTTGGTATACATCAAATACTATCAACATTGGATTCTTTAGTTGACATAAAAAAAACTGTCCACATTTCGTCAGTGTTCAAGTTGGTTATACATAGGTTGCACCAATGGAGCCAGAGGGCTGAAATTTTACACATTTACTTCTTATTATGTCCACAGTCCAGAAAACTTCTTTTTTTTTTTTTTTTACACAATCCCCTCTCCCAAATAGATTTTTAAAGAAGGGAGCTCAAATAGCAATGTAAGTTTATGCTAGATTGTGTCCATCAGCATTCTTGCTTGTCTTTCGACTTTTTTTTAGTGACCAATGCCCAACAGAAGATGAGAGTAACTTATTTGTTGATAAACTCTTTTATTGATCACCCCCAAAATATCATGCTGCCAAGAGATGTTGGTGAAGTGACAGTTTCTAATGAAGGGCTAACCAGACCCCTTTCTAGAGTCGTCATTCTTTTACTCAGTGTTAAAAGATTGAAGACAAAAATGGACCAACAAGAAAAACAGGTCTGGTTAGTCACTCAATAGAAACCATCATGTGACTAACTTCTTTTGGCAGCATGCTGTGTTCTTGAAAAAAACCCAAAGATGAACAAGATCTTTAAAACGATTCTCATCTGATACCAATGACAGGTGACCAGTGTTCGGGGAACTAAGTACATACTAGGGGATCATAGAAGGGCCCCACTTACATGAGCAAAGTGAACCCATGCAACTTGAATTTCCAAACTACAAGTCCCCAGGATGATTTAAAAAAAAAATATGTCCAATCTTGGTCCATTTTGAGACCATATCACCTAATTGAATTTGAAAAGTAGATATACGCTTTACCACTATACCCCCATCCCCAATTTGCAAGTAACATTGTTATGAATAGATATATAGTATAACAAGTAAATCTCAATAGTCCTAAAAAGGAGAGTATAAAACCAATGCATCGTCACCTATGGAGCTGAAACATGGAACCTAACAAAGAGACCGACCTAAAAACTGAGAATCATGCAACTTGCACATAAGAGAATCGTAGAGAGATCATAAAAACAACACAGTACGTAAGAGAAGAGACAGGAATCCTAGAAATCATAGAAACTGTTAGAAAATTCAAATGGCAGTGGGCTGGATATGTTGCAAGAATGGCAGACAGACACTGGACATTACGACTCACAACATGGATCCCCAGAGATCACATGCACAACTGGGGCTGGCAGAATATGAGAAGGCGAGACGAATTAGATTCAGGGAACATTGGCTCCGTGACGCCTACGATAGAGAGGGGTGGCAAATCCCAGCGAAGGTCTATGTCCAACGACGGATGATAAAAGACTGATGATGATGATTTGGCAAGAAAAATTGAAAATTCCAAGATCCAAAACATCTGGAAGGTTCTGCTGAGAATTTCTTCATGAAAACAGGATGGAATTGAAACAGAACGAAAATAAATCTCGAAAAAAGAAATGAAATATTGACGAGAAAAAAATTGTAAACGCAGAAAATAAAATCAATGAAATGCGTATTTATATTATTTACCAACTTCAGATTTTTAAAAAGTACAAAGATCTATATTTATCTCTATGAATGCACATAGAGAAATGCCTTGGAACATATCTTGCAATGACAAGTTTTAATTTAGTCAAATATATATTTATCTACACGTTTATGAGGGCATGTACAAGATCGTCTTCTATGAGTCCCTTTGGAAAAAAAAACCTCTGATGTGAATTTCTACATGTGGAATCCGATTGATGGAAGAGCATAAAGATGATGACTGAATAAAATGATCAAATATTTTGATGTGTAGAAAGGGATAGGAAGGGGACTAGAGAGAGAGAGAGAGAGAGAGAAGGAGGACGAAAGAGAGAGAGAGAGAAGCAGGACAAAAGAGAGAGAGAGAGAAGCAGGACAAAAGAGAGAGAGAGAGAAGCAGGACAAAAGAGAGAGAGAGAGAAGCAGGACAAAAGAGAGAGAGAGAGAAGCAGGACAAAAGAGAGAGAGAGAGAAGCAGGACAAAAGAGAGAGAGAGAGAAGCAGGACAAAAGAGAGAGAGAGAGAAGCAGGACAAAAGAGAGAGAGAGAGAAGCAGGACAAAAGAGAGAGAGAGAGAAGCAGGACAAAAGAGAGAGAGAGAGAAGCAGGACAAAAGAGAGAGAGAGAGAAGCAGGATAAAAGAGAGAGAGAGAAGCAGGACAAAAGAGAGAGAGAGAGAGAGAAGCAGGACAAAAGAGAGAGAGAGAGAGAGAGAAGCCGGACAAAAGAGAGAGAGAGAAGCAGGACAAAAGAGAGAGAGAGAAGCAGGACAAAAGAGATTGAGAGAGAGAAGCAGGACAAAAGAGAGAGAGAGAGAGAAGCAGGACAAAAGAGAGAGAGAGAAGCAGGACAAAAGAGAGAGAGAGAAGCAGGACAAAAGAGAGAGAGAGAAGCAGGACAAAAGAGAGAGAGAGAGAGAGAAGCAGGACAAAAGAGATTGAGAGAGAGAAGCAGGACAAAAGAGATTGAGAGAGAGAAGCAGGACAAAAGAGAGAGAGAGAGAGAAGCAGGACAAAAGTGAGAGAGAGAAGCAGGACAAAAGAGAGAGAGAGAGAAGCAGGACGAGAGAGAGAGAGAGAAGCAGGACGAGAGAGAGAGAGAAGCACGACAAAAGAGAGAGAGACAGAAGCAGGACAAAAGAGAGAGAGAAGCAGGACAAAAGAGAGAGAGAGAAGAAGGTCAAAAGAGAGAGAAAGAGGGACGACAAAAGAGAGAGAGAGAGAGAAGCAGGACAAAAGAGAGAGAAAGGGGGACGACAAAAGATAGGGAGAGAGAGAGAGAGAGACCATTGATTCATCATTCAATCGAAAAATGATCCTATCATCCAAGTGGATCTCTGTCTATTTTCAATGCGATCAAAAGTTGATTTATTGGAAAGCCTAAAAGATAACGTCGACGGGATCGAAGCTTCCTCAGCAGCAACACCGGATAGACGAGCTGAAAAGACAGAATCTTGCATTGTTGCTGCTGAACAAATCGATTTTCTATTGAAAAATGTTCAACAAAATAGACATTTGTTATTGACCAGAAGAAATCAATGGTCACCCAGGCGAGGGGTGGTGAAGGCTAGGGTGTTGTTCCTTAACACAGAGTCATTTTGCAATCTCCCTCCCACCCACCCTCATCGACGTACGCAGACAGAATTAACCAATATATATATATATATATATATATATATATATATATATATATTTCAGGCAGGTACGGAGGTTATTTTTCCCACTCCCCTCACAAATACCTACCTATATCTTAAAACGGGTATCTAACTGCATACCCACGAGTGTACAAAGTCATGCAGAAGTAAATTCTAAGATATTATAACGATCTGATCTCCGGGTGTTTATTTGTGACTGCAACACAGCGAAAACAATACATTTTATCCTCATTTTTTTAGGGAATATAACGGTATTGCATTAACTTGGAAACAGAGAAATTCCCCGTCCAATCGAGCTACCGGTTTCCAATAAATGTATGAATTAAATTTTCGAAGTAAAAAAAAAAACAAAAAAAAAAACACGAAGGAGAAATATTTGAGAGGTGTGAAATGAAAAAAAAAAAATGCTTTTCGAAGTTCTATTTGCGACATTGCATGTTCTGTTGTAAGTGCAATATTTCTTATTTGCATGGCAATTCAAACGAAAGTCTCCTTTCTCAACCGGTGTCAGAGCAGAATCAAAAAAGGGAAGATTTCTCGTTCACGACATAGCTTTCGTTTAAAGATAGGAATCGACCTGACGTTGAGGCAGGCGAAGGCGGCCTCTAAGCGAGTGAATGTAAATGATTATTTATATATATATATATATATATATATATATATAACACTGTAATATTTTTTGAATACTCTAAATACCCCGAACCACAGTCGATTTCCACTGTATCATATTAAAAATCAATCAATTAATATATATCCAAAGTGGTTCAAGAAAAATCATAAAAACGATTTTTTAATTCTTACTGAATATCAGATTAAAGGGTTTTCTGTTCTCTGTAACTAGGAGGTGTGAAGAGTCTGGATCATTCACGTGTCGTCTAAAATGCCAAGAGCATTCATTAGGGGTTTAAACGAATGGGATTTGACCGTGCAAATCAATGGTATATTGAATTTAAAATTCAGGCGGGTCTCTCAATCCAAGCAAGTAATCTAGATCTAATCGTAGAGTAACGAGAGAATAAAAAATAGTTTGGCCATTTCGTACTGTATCGAAAATTATCAGAGAAAACTATTTTTAGGGTGAAGTAAACTAAGATCTTGACGGAGTTTCACTTCATTTTCCTATCTTTCTTTCTATTCCTCCGGAAATTCCTGAGTAAAAGAAGGACAGTAAATTCAAAACTGGACTAAGTGCTATTCTCCCGACGAAAGACAGAACAAAATGGTGGGGAGGGCATTGAGGATTACTTTTTCCATTCCCCTCCCCTACCCGATCCGAAGGTAAGACAAATGATTGAAAAACAATAAACATCAAATGTTGTGATTTGGCAGCTTTTAGTTGTCAGGTGCCAAGTGAGAGTCTGACGGGGTCGGGGGAAAAGAAGGAGGGGTGCCACCAGACAAAAACGGTAGCGAGAGGTGATAACACAGTATCAGCCAGATGAGAGATTCGCCTCCTAAGGTTTACCCTTGTGTCCGATCTCTTTCGTCCCTGGGTAAGGATGGGGGTTGGGCCGGTGGGACGGCACTGGCTCCGTTTCAATGTGATGAGATAACAGGGACCGCCCATTCCATCACTACCCACCACATCCCGTCTTCTCTCCCTCTCTGTCTCTGAACATCGCCTCTACCCTCTCTGGATGAAGGAGGTGAAAATTGATATACGTCCGTTCAACAACCTTGGGGACTTTTTCTGGAGACCAGAGAAAAAGACAAATCAGCTGTTAACATTCAGATATAGAAATTGGTAGTGTAACTGGTTGTGAGTCGTGATGTCCATCGATTGTCAGCCATTCTTGCAACATGGCCAGCCCACCGCCATTTGAGATTTTTTATGGATTCTATGATGTCTCTAACTCTTGTCTTTTCCCGGATGTGCTGTGCTGTTTTGTGGTCTCTCCATGTGAGGCCCAGCATTATTCTTTCATGAGCACGTTGCATGGTTTTCAGCTAACGGGTCTGTTTCTTGGTTAAGTTCCATGTTTCAGCTCCATAAGTGACTATTGGGAGGATGCATTGGTTATACACCCTTCTCTTTAGGATTAATGGGATCTTTCCCCGAGACCATATGCGCAACCGAGGCCGGCAAAATGTTAGATGGAGAGATGAGCTAGACAGGTTCAGGAAGTACTGGCTCCGTGACACCCATGATAGAGAAGTGTGGCAAATCCTGGGGAAGGTTTATGTCCAACGACGGACGCTAAAAGACTGATGATGATGATGATGAGTGTAACTTGAAAAAAAAAGGGGTTGACACGGAAGACCACGAGATCAGGGGTTCAATACATTTTTTAATACCATGGTACCACAAACAGATGATTTAATCATGGGTTTATCAAAATGACCAGGTACCATCGAACTAAAATATGATTAAATCACATCACAAAGCCAAAACAGTTTCATAAGAGCCGGGTTCCTCGGAATTCTGATTAATGGTGCGATACTGTGAAGCTCTTCTGAAGAAGTCAGAGACATTATAGAATCTATTAAAAATCTCAAATGGCAGTGGGCTGGCCATGTAGCAAGAATGGCGGACAACCGATGGACATTGCGACTCACAACATGGATCCCCTAAGATCACATGCGCAAGCGAGGCCGGCAGAATATTCGATGGAAAGACGAGCTAGACAAATTCAGAGAATACTGGTCCCGCAACGCCCATGATAAAGAAGAGCAGCGAATCATGGGGAAGGTTTTATGTCCGACGACGGATGTTGAAAGGATGATGATGATGATGAACGCGTAACTCAGTGAGGGTGCTTGAAACGGCAGGCCATGAGGTCAGATGAATAAACACAAGGACAAATACATAAACGCGAAATGAAAAAAAAAAAACATTCAGTTCGATATATTTTGGTCTGTTGGTTGGATAGATTTAAAAATGCATTGTTATGGCTCATCGACTCAACCACAATGGTCATGTACCATCGAACTAAGATACGGTTCAAGGCTTACCGCAAGACCACAAGTTGGACAACAAGGGCGGATCCAGGATTTTGAGCAGGGTTCTACTTTTTTTCTTTTGACTCCATCTGATTAATTAGAGAAGGATAAGATTAAGTTTTCTTTTTGTTTTCAAGGTTAATTTATGTTTACTAGGAATTGTTTCCTCCCCCCACCGTACAATTTCTTTATCTGGATATTTTAACAGATTTGCCCAAGCAGGGTGGGGTGTAGCGTCCGGAACCCCTGCCTCTTCTCTGATCCGCGTCTGGGCACCGAATAAGTAAGAAGGCCCAGCATCACTGGCTTCGTTTCAATGTCAGGAGATAACAAGACCGCCCGATCGCACTCCACCACATTGCCTCCACCCTTGCTAGATGGACGGGGGTGGAACACAGATAGGGGCAGCCGCTCCAAAGCCTTGGAAGCTAATCTCCAGAGACCAGCGGATAGAGAAATCAGCTGTTAACATCGAAAAGATGGAATAAAATCGGTAGGTAGCCCAATTTCAAGATGTTTTTTTTCTCTCCTTCGAAGTTGATCTCAGGGGGAGTACTCGAAACGGCAGGCAATGACGTTCGATACATTGTTCGCATGAAACAAGGCAACACACTGAGTTCGATATATTTTGGCAGTGATTGAATAACGCAGATCAGTAATCTGCGCCGTTTGTTCACCGCCATAGACTGACGGTCTGAGCAGTTGCGATGAAAAGCAACAAAAATTAAGATGAAAGGATACCCTATTAAAAGATAGTAATGATTGACAATGCTTCGTCTAATTTTTGAAAAATCGTAGAAATTCTTGAACGGCTTTTTTTTAATCGGCTAAAAGTGGCTAGATTTAAGAAAATGGGGTTAATTAGTACACTGTTGTACATGATCAACAACAACATGAATTGAAAAACGATGTTTTGAACAAAGGTTTTATTTTCATTATTCTGTCGAATGATACATACATATGTATTATATATATCGCATAAGTTCAACCTTACTGACCGTCCAGTAAAATGCCAGCCGCTTGGTCTTAAGCAAAGGTATTGGTCCTACCTAGTGGTACTGGATGTGATAATGGATAGTCTATAGCCACACTGAAGAGATTTGATACAACGAAACAGCTGTCTGAGGATGACTCGATCATATACCTATATATAACATCCCTCGTTCGATTGAGCTAAAGAAAGGCGAAGGCCAAAATAATTGCTTTATTGTTTATCAATGTAGACAATCTTGTTATTAAGGGATGGATTCATAATCCGACAGATTTCAGTGACGATGGTATTGGAAGAGGTTATTCACTGTCTCAGTGTCTCTGTGACAGACTCAAAGCTCGGATCAGTGAATTAATATCCAGCACATTCATTTGTTATCAAGTATCACAACCAGTATTTAGCCAGAAACAATAACTTTATAAGGCCTTTTTCCACGATCAGAATATATTTTTCCAATTAGACTTACCCGAACTGCAAAGCCAAGAAGAGCATAAAAAAGAACAGAGAACGATTAAATGTGCTAATCTGGATTTTCATTCGATTAGTATGAATATTGCAAAACGTTGTCCCCATTTGCGGCCAAAAATGGCTGTAAGTAGCTAGATCAGATTTTCTCTCCCCACCTTTTGCATTTCTAATCAACTTCGAATCTAAAAATGTCAAGTACGCTCAAGAATTGATACGAAGGCTCCAGTAATGTTTAGTATACTATTAATTAGTATCTAAATTTTATTTTGATAAAAATATTATTTAAAAATCATAATATTGTATAATTTCACTGCTTCTTCAAATTAATGTTTGTGGCTTTTCTCTACTCATTTCAATATCCTCCACTGACTGTTCTATTATCAAGTAATAAAACGTAGTTCATATATTTTTTACCAAAATTTTACGTAGCTAACGTTGTTGTTCTCGTCTGCTTATTTCAAAATTTTCATCGTGTTAATTTTTTATCTATACATACGATTATCATTTTAGGATTCTTCAAATGAATTTTGGAGCGTGGTTAACATTTCAGAAGCCACTACCCTTCTTTCAGCCATAAAGGGAGATAACTTTTGCAATCTTTGCGTTAGTCGATTAAAGATCCTGATCTGAAAATTTAAAAAAAAAAAAATATTTATTTTCATTTCTGCAATCAATATTGTCTTTCAGGATTCCATTTATCGTGCTGCTAACCTTTAGACCACTCGCATATTCAGTCCTCTGACAGACTAAAAACTAGGTTCAGAAAATAAATATCCAAAGCGTGTGTTTGTTTGTGAGCGAAGAGGAGTCGTAAAAAGGGCTAGGTCGATGCTGAACAAAAACTCCTTAGCCACAACTCAGCAATGAAAAGAGAAATGAGAAATTCGATCCTATTCCATCTGCAGAGATTCCCCCTCCCCCAGGCTCCTTGTGCCCCCTGTATTGGCAAAAAGGTATTGCTGGATTCCCTCCCCTCACCTTGTACCCAGGGGGGTATCGCAGGGCTGGCGTTATCAGCACCAGTCGGAGCTGTCATCTTACACTGGTTCATCTTGTTACATTGGCCCCGATCAAGAAGTGAATATAAAATAGAGGAAAAGGGGAGCTGTAGGTATTTTTAGGGAGAAGCCCTGAAAATCTTCTGGGTTTGCCTCTGCTCTCCCTTCTTTTATTCTTCCCCTAAGTGCTGTTTAATGACTGGTTTAACAAACATGACTGCTTTAAGGAGAACAAGTCAAATAAATCTCTCGAAGATTGGTGGGGGGAGGGGTTTGGAAGGAGGGGATTGTGAGAATAGCTAGTTCTGGTAAGTAATAACATCCAGGGAGTAGGTGTGAATAGCCAAGAGGGTCGGGCGAGATAAATTCAAACCTAGGCTGAGCAAGATCACTTCACACTAATATCCTTGGGAATGGCATGAATCAAAAATTTTGTTCCTCAGATACCTTCCTTTCGATGCCTCAGGCATTAGGCAATGAATCTAACCCTAGTGCCACAAGTACACTGAGGGAGGGAGGGTGTAGCTTGGAGGACGGCCCAATGGAACTAGATCTGATTTTTAGCAGAATAGGAAACCACCATTAAAGAAGAAAATTTAATACCCGACCATATTTTTTCAAAAACCCGTTGGAGTAAGAAATTGTTAAGTATTCCATTTCAAATAAAAACAACACGTGAAGCTCAAGGGATGAATTGGGTTAATCAAAAAGTTTGTCCTGTGTTTGTCATTAGATGGCATTAGGAGCGTTGAGTTCAAATAAACTTCATTCAAAAAGATAGCTTTTGATTATATTATGACAGCTGTCATATCAGCATGCATTTTTTCTCATTGTCCAAGTTGGCATCTTTTTGTTAAATGCATTTAAATTAAATCACGCTGGAAGTGCTACATCTTTTTTTATCACTGAAGGTAAGCAGCATCGAGCCTGATCAGTACTTAGATGAGGTACTGCTTTAGAACATCAGGTACCATTAACATATGTTGCCCACACGTGTCCATGTGGGCCTCACATTAAAACTGATCTCGAGTCACATTCTTCCTTCGTGAGAGAGATGAATAACTACTGATTTGTCATAGAATGTCAATGAAAGAAAATGAGAAACATTTTTGGCACATGGTTTATTTTGAGAAAGGTAAAAATGCTGCTTAAATCGGAAAAAAAAAATATTGTGCAGTTTATGGAGAAGGTATCATCGTGAATGATCAAATGTATCAAAAGTGGTTTGAAGAGTTTTGTGTTGGTGATTTCTTGCTGAAAAATATCCCACTATTGGAGAAGATCAGTTGAGATTGATAGCAATCAAATGAAAGGTGTTAAGTCAAAACGTCCAATCAAAAAGGTCCAATATAAAAAATATCCAAAACTAATGGTCCAGGTACATAATATCCATTCCTAATGGTCCGAAGACAAAAGGTTCAATAAGCAAAAATGTCAAAAGCAATAAGGTCCAATGCAAAAACATTCAATGCAATGAGGTCCGATGCAAAAAAGGGCAAAATCATATATATATATGTATATACATATACACACAGAATACATACATGATACATACATATATGTATACGTGCCTCACACTATTCTTACAAAGCCTTCCAAAGAACCATCTTCCATAGTGCTGCTTAAATTCCTATTTCACCTTAGTTATTAAATGTTTTTTGTTTTGTTTCTAACTTACTTTAATATTGTAACAGATTAAATATCTTTTGTTGTTGAACTTTCTTTTTAAAATCTTGTAAAAAAATGTCCAATACAATGAGGTCCAATGATGCAAACATATAAATGAAAATATTACTTAATAATAATCATCATAATTCATGGGAGAGAGCCAACACACTCAAAATATCCAATTCAAGTGTCAAATCACTTGTTTACCAAATCTATGATATGAAACGTTTTTAACTAGAGGCATGAACTCCAGTCTCCCTGCCCCAATCACTAGTTATATAAAGTCATCTTAAGATTGACAGATTTGTGATTCTCAGTAGTTTGTACCCTTTTTAAAGTCTTCAACCATTTTGAATACTCCCCCCCCCCACTAAGACTTGAGTTGAGCTAAGCTTTTTTTCTCAATTTACTGCTACTTTGAGTTGTAAGTGTTCATATTCAAAGCATGAAAATTTTTAAGGACCTCAAGATAGGGTCAACATTTTGTCTAAAACTAAAAGTGAAGGAAGTTACAAATAAAGCTTCTAATTTGCACAAAATGCATTCTGGAAAAACGGACAGTCCGCGAGCTTAGTCCAATCTTGGAACAGTTACAGGTGAAGCTCCTACTTTGTTCACTCCTACTGTGGAATAAGTCCACTTAGATAGTGTAATGGTTAGCACATCTGCCTCACACACAGGATATCCTGAGTTTAATTCCCAGTATAAGCGAAGCGTGTGGAAAACTTTTCATTAGGACAATATACTCCGCACTCTCAGCAGCTAATTGAGCACAATGAATGTGAAATGGAGGTGAATTCCTGGTGCATGAAAACCAAAATGGAAGAAGAAAGATGATTTGAAAAGAGTCTTTTATTTCCTTTTAGATCAAAGCAGTGTGATTAAGGAGAAGGTATCCCTTCCATGGACTTGTATCCTGTCTAGGGGAATGGTTATAAAACTTGTAGGTATAAAGTCCTGGTCTCGACCAGACTCAAGACTTGCAAAGATTGCTAAGCCACAGAAACTGGGACCTTATCACCAGGTATCATACTCCCTTGTGGGTTGTCTCTCAAGAGATTTGACACTTTACCCTTACCTTTGGAATAGGATCGTCAAAAGTGGGAGCTCTATCTGTATCACATTTTGATCTTAGTCAAACAGATGATTGATATTGTTCTAACATATCACACCCTTTGTGCGCCATAAGTCCATTCTCTTCCAGTTTGGTTAATGTTAAAAGCGCATCTGACTGGGATTTCGGTGATTGTTAAGGATTTTACATTAATCTTATCCTTGATCTGAAAAAAATGAACGCCCGCCTTGAAAAAAAAAAGAAAGAGCAAAAGAAAATTTTTTAAAAACCTTCCGGAAAAGACAAAATGAGATTTCCAGTGAAAAGGGTTTCTTCATCAAGCAAGGTGAATTGAATCAGTTCTTAGCTATTGGGTTGAGCTAGACTTCTAATTAATAAGAAAACTTGCCTACTGTCTGTACATACTACGATCATTTTTGTTCTTTAAGACCAAATATAACTTGAACTACAATTTGTTATCATCAATTCTTCCGAAGATGATGATGCTGACAGCAATGGTGAGAATCCTGGAACCAAAGTGCTAATCATCACAGACTGTGAAAAGGTCTGCGGAATCGTACAATGAGTGGAAAATGAAGGTGAATTCCTGGTGCATGAAAACCAAGATGGAAGAAGAAAGATGATTTGAAAAGCATCTTTAATTTCCTTTTAGAACAAAGAAAAAACATCTTCAAGGAGAATGGAGGCTGTTTTTGTTGGCGTCTTTTTATTTGTTGGCCTTGTTGGTTGATTCCTTTGTTGGAGAGATGAGCGGATTTGGGATTAGGGAAGGAGAGGAACGAGAAATGGTTAGGTGTGGGGAAAGGTAATGAAGGAAAAGGAAGAAAAAGATGAAGGAAAGGAAAAAAATGAAAGAAAAATCAAGGAAAAGAGGAAAAATGAAGGAGAGAAAAAAAAGAAGAGGGGAAAGAAAAAGAAGAGACAATGAAGGATGGAAAAAAAATAATGAAGGAAAGAAAAAGTAAAGATAAAAAAAGGGAAGAAAAATAGAGATGAAGCAAAATAAGAAAAATGATGAGGGAAAGAAAAAGAAAGATAGAATGACAAAAAGAAAGAATTGAAAAAAATTCAATGAAAAAATGAAATATAAAGAAAAAGAAAAAAGATTAACATCAAAAAGAAAGAGAAAAATGAGGAATGGAAATTTGATAGAAATTTTTTTCTTCTTTTAATCAAACCAATTTGAAATGAATATCTTTGAAAATTGTTTTAAAAGAAGAGAAAATGTTTTTTTTTCAGTCATTCAAAAATTCAGAATTTATTGAAATTGATAATTGTATAGTTTTATTATTCCAACAATTTTAATTAACTAAAATATTTACTTGAACTTTGCTGATCACATAAAATAAACTATAATCATAGCATCAGTAGCAGCTATCAACCCTCCTCCACTCCTATCTTCTAATTAAACTAACTTTCTTTTCTCTTTCCCAACCTGGGTTACCAAGTTGTGAGTTCAGCTAAGCCTGTTGTTGTACTCTTATGTTAACTGGCAACAAAATGAAAGGTCATGGACAAGTTCTTTATGACAATCTCAGATTAATATCTCCATCTCTACAAATAATATAGCAAGTGACAGTCATTCTGAAAGTGATAAGAACACAGAGATTGATTCCATTATCGTATAAATTTTATACTATTAAACTGGAATTTATAGAAAGAGACAAAATTAATAAAAACTTCTGTACTGCTCAGTATGGCAAGAATACTGAAAGAGTATTGGATTCTTAAAGAGACTTAGTATTAATCAGGCTTTGAATGTTACCAGCAAAATATTCCAGTACCAACAAACAATAATGGTAATCGCAAAACAACAAAAACTTAATTACTTTATAACATTAATTACAATAATTCCTGGTGTTGAGGATGCTCCAGCCCCAAGGATACACTCCAATTTTCACTGGCAAAATTTTGAAAAAAAAAAAAAAAAAAATTCAGAGTGATGATTTGGATTTATGGGTGACTTTGTGACAGATGAGCTCGAAAAAATAACCTGACTTCAATCAAAAACTATTTTACGAGGTCATTGAAAAAAAACAAAAACGGTCATCTCTCTGACAGTTGAGCTCGGAAAAAACTTCTTGATTAAAAACTATACAACTTTATATGATGTCATTGAAAAATTCCACTAAGAACAATGAAAAGAAGAAAAGAAAAATTGATAAATTTTAATAAATAACCAATTCCATTGCTTCGATCAGTGAATTATAAGCATAAATTTAAGGTCAGAGCACCTTCAAGTCACCAAGATGTTTTGTAGGTGGCTTAGCAACATTCAGATCCTCTTTAAGATTTATAGTCTGCATTTTTTCTTTTAATATACTCAGTGAGTTTACACCGGAGTTTACACCTAGCCTACAAGTCCACTGGTTTATCTACCATGAAAGGAGAATGGACTTTTGTGATTATGGATAATTTTTTCATTATCAAAACTTTTGTTCATTTACCATTTTATACTTACTATTTATACAACTCAATCAGAGGTCATCTACAGGAGGTCAGAATATTATCTAGCATACATGACCTTCCTCTGGGTATAGGATCATCATTAGTCTTTCACTGGCCATTGCTGGACATAGACTTTCTCCAGGATTCCCCCAGGCCTCTCAATCATGGATGCTGCAGAGCCTGTACTTTCTGAACTTGTCAAGTATCGTCTCTCCATCTTATTTTTTGCTGACCTCAGTTTTGCATGCAATCTCTGGGGATCCATGTTGAGAGCTGTGATGTCTATCGGATGTTGGCCATTCTTGTAACATGACCAGCCGATGTCTCTGACTCCTGTTTTTTCCCTACTTTATTGTTCTGTCTCATGATCTCTCCATGTGAGGTCGAGCATGATTCTTTCATGTGCATATTGCATGATTCCCAATCTGCAGGTCAGTCTCTTTGTTAGGTTCCATGTTTCAGCTCCATAAGTGATGCATTGGTCGTAAACTCTTCTTTTTAGGACCAATGGAACTTTCTTGTTCTTGAAGGTTCAGCTTGTTTTGCCAAAGGCTTGCCATCCCAGAGTGATTCTTGGCTTGATTTCTTCTTCTTCTGAGGATTTCATAGAGATTTGTTGTCCTAGGTAGATGCAGTGGTCTTCTTTCTATAGTTTTGTGTTTTTAAATTTTATCCCTATGAAGAAACCTTTGGCCTGTAGGACTAAAGGCAAATTTTTTATTCTTATTTTTCGAAATGGGGTGGGGATTAGAGCAATCAGAATTAATTAGCTTATAATTAAAAGAACATTGACTACTAATACTAATAATTATTAAAATTATTATTTCATCAATCAGAAAAAATGATAATGACAATCTATTGTAATTATGCATTTTTGATAATTGAAGATTCTTAAAAACAATTTTCTCAATAATTTTCATGAGGATCAACACAATAAAACTGATTTGCTACAATTATGCAATGATTCAGGGATGGATCTCGTTTCTGAGCAGGTGTGTGCGTGTTGGTGTGTGGGGGTATTTTTTTTTTTCTTTTTACACCATCTGGCTAATTTGACAGCGGATATATAATGACATTTTTGTTTTTAAGGATAAATTATGATCACCCAAGATTATTTGTTTTGTTTTTTTTTCAGATATAAAATTTCATTATCTAAATATTTAAAAAAAATGTTTTCAATTGTTCTTTGGCTGGGGGGGGGGCGCCAGACTCCCTCCTCTCCCCTCCCTGGATCCACACCTGATTCTTAGTTACCAAAGGCAGAGGTTCAGTGCAGGAGAAGCACAAAGAAAGGCTGGGAGAGTGTTTAGTTATCGGTGGAGGCTTTTTTTCTGATTTTTAATGAGGAGTTCAGTTATTTACTCCACAGCTCTGTAACAAAGAAACAAAGAAAATCCAATTCATTTAAGTGAATGTTTACTTTTCATTAATGCAATTGCTTTCAATATTGGAGACTGCCAACCAAAACTGTCACCTTAAGTTTCTTCAGTTCTCAAGTTGGTCCGGCTGGCTGGCTGTGTAAATATGTATGTATCACGTGTACAGGCTATACTAATAGAGCTAGAGGGCAGAAATTTTTTACATTTACTCCTCATTATGTCTAGAAAAGAATATTTCATTGTTTCAAAAATCCCACCTGTGTAGGTTTTTAGTGGTAGCTTCAACTTGCACTGTCAGTTCATACGAAATTGGTCACTAGTTTGCGCCAGCTTGTTTTTTTAAAATTCAAACTTTTCAGTGATTCCACAAGAGGCGAGATAATTAACTTATTTATTGATCACCCCTTATTCCAATTTTTTGATTGATCACTCCCAACATGACATGTTGCCAAATGACGTTGGTCACGTGACAGTTTCTATTGAGTGACTAACCAGACCTGCTTTCATTGTTATTTGGATTTACAAAGAAGAGGAAGTGATTAATGAAATTCAACACTCAGAACTTTTCATTTTCATTTGGAATTGGGGGTGAATTAGAACATTCAAGATAAATTCATTTGTGTTTTAACGAACAATGGAACTAAAATCAATAATAATAAAAATGATAATGATGATGGTTTTATAGAAAAGATCCTAAAGACAGACATTTTCCCTTGGAACCGGAAGTGAATTAAAACATTTGAGATAAATTAGCTTGTGCACTGACTAAAAAGCACTCACAAAGTCAACAGCGTATAGTTACGATTCAGGGGAGGTAATTGTACATGGATTGTCCAAAGATTTAATCACTTCCACTATAGCATAATGCCAAGCAATTCCATAGAAATTTAATGGAAATTCATTGAGAACTTTTGGAGATATCGTGTAAAAACACAGATGGACAGAAGGATAGACGGATGGACATGGGTGAATACATATACCTCTCTTGATTGGCAGAGGTAATGAACAATGAAATTAATGTCAATAATAATGAGAATGATAACAATGATTTCAGAGGAAAGGGTTCTCAACACAGACAAATGTCATCAATTGCAAAACACATTTTTGAAACAAATTCAAAACCCCAAAGACAGGATTTTTAGCCATTGAATGGATTGGCTGAAAAACTCTTTGATTGTTAATAACCATTCTCAAAACAATTAAGAGGCAGAGTAACAGATATTTGGTGAAGTATAGTAAGATGGTCAGATGCCAGCTTAGAATTGGAGAATAATTACAATAATTTTACAGAGAAGATCTCAGACACAGACAAATGCCACCTATTGGAAAAAGCATTCTCAAAATCATTGAATTAATTTTTTATTACTATTTACCTTCACCTGGTTCTATCACAATTTCAACTTGGGCTGTCACTTCTACGGCAGTGAGCAAACAACGTGAATCAGAAATAAACAGTAAACTTTCGGTAAGATTCAAACTCATTTCTCTTGTCAGAGGTAAACACCCAACTGCTATAACATTCTGCCACAAAAGCTTCATGGCCGGCAGAAGTCAGACCTTGACTTTAAAAATCATCCTTTACACAAAGATTTAGAGTGGGTTACAATACTTCATCTGATGAAAAAAAAAAAAATTCACATTCTCAAAATACCCCACTTCTTAGATGATCACTTGAAGCATCTACTTCCGAGACATGTAATTTTAGGATAATAAAACAAAGACATTCTAAAGATGCGTAATAAGATAGCTTTTCAATTACTGCATTTCCTGACGTGGATGACACTCTGGCTTCAAAGACACACCTCAATTATGATTGCAATTTTGAAAAGAAAAAAAAAAGAATAAGAAAAGGCCGATGAAATAAGTAACCTTTGGCTTGTAGGATGTAGAGTAGGCATGTTTCTGAGAGTTATTTTGAAAAAAAAAAATCCGTTTTTGATGAGAGGAAATATGGTATTCAAGAAAATAACTATAAGAGTTTGTTGATTTAATGCTACAAATCATCCAGGGACAAAAAAGTTCTAAAATAGTTTGATAATAAAGAAAAGATCTTTTGGGGGTTGCCAGAAAGACAGATGTTTTGAGGGTGAGTGATGGAGCCCTGGGCAGACAATTCTTACTTTATTGTTCACCAGTTCTTGGCAAGAAGGAAACTTTTCCACCTTTCTTGAAGACAGATAAAACGTTTGTTATTTTTAATCTTTATTGTTTGTCGGGTTATTCAGAAGTATAAGCACAGAACAGGGGTACTTTTTATCCCTGTCACTCGTCAACGAGATATTTTAATGATTTTGTATTGAAATATTTAATGGCAGGTGATGGCTGGAGTCTTTTTTAGGTTTGAGAACTAGTACTATAGAGAAATGGCAGGGATGATTTTTGCATCAAAATATTTCATCAATATGAGGCTGGAATAAACTTTGCCTTTAAATAATTCATTAACATGAAGCAGGGATGAAAAGTACTGCTGTACAGGAGTGGGAAAAAGTTTTTTCCTCTGAAAAATCTGCAGTTGTGGAAATAAAAAAAACAACAAAAAACCCCCACACACAAGCAACAAGATTCTTCTGCAGCCGCATCAGCCATTGAATAATAGAAATTTCTCAATAAGGGATGCTAGGCTGCAATGTTTTGCGAAAAGACTTCTGGTGTAATCACACTTTGACATCAGAATAACAAATAACAGAGATGAATATATTACAGAACCCAGAGCTGGCTAGACATAAAAGAAACAGAAAAACTGCCAGGGCTCCTGTGGCCACCATAAGGCACCCAAAAGGCAATAGGGGGTACCCAAATGAAATTCAACCCCATCATCATCATCAGTCACTTATCATCTGTCGTTGAACATAGACCTTCCCCAGGATTTGTCAGACCTATCTATCATGGACATTGTGGAGCAAATATTCTCTGAACTTGTCCACTTGTTTCGCCATCTTATATTCTGTCAGACTCGGTTTTGCATTTGATCTTAGGGGATCCATATTGTGAGTCGTAATGTGGGAGGGTTGTCTGCTATTCTAGCAACATGACCAGCCCACTGCCATCTGAGTTTCTCAATAGATTCTATAATGTCTCAGATTCAGATTTTTTCCCTGATATAGTGCTGTCTTGTGGTCTCTCCATGAGAGGTTGAGCATGATTCTTTCATGTGCATGTTGTACAGTTCTAGGTTTGAGAGTCAGTCTCTTGGTTAGGTTCCATGTTTTTAGCTCCATATGTGAATATCAGTAGGATGTATTGGTAGTATATCCTTAAACTAATGGGATTTTCTTGTTCTTGGAGGTTTATGGCACCATAAAGACGTGAGCTGGCCCTGAAATCATTAGTGAACATTAACAGCCTCAGCTGGATTTTAAATTTGGCACACCAATTCTATTTTCCACACCATTGACCATCACACCATTGACACCTATTTTACCTTCCCCTCCCCATTTTAAATGGGTACTTTGCAAGGCTTTGATCAATCAGAGTTTAGTTTTCTTCTTCCTGGTGGTTACAATTTCAAAATCTCTCAAGCGGACACTTTTTTTTAGGAACCATCAACCGAGACTGTCAAAAAAGGTTTCTTCAGTTTTCAAGTTGGTCCGGTTGGCCAGCTGGATGGCTATTGATCAGGCATACAAGCCACAACAATAGAACTAGGGAGGTGAAAATTTGAATACTTAATCCTCGTTATATAAAAAAAAAAAAAGCATTTTTTTTTTTATTTTTAAATTTCTCTTCTATATAGTTTTTGGGGACGAGGCTTTAATATACAATGTACGTTCATGTTGAACTGATCCTCTCATATGAGACCGTTTGTTTTGAGGAAATTCAGATTTTTTTTTTCTCTAGTGTTCCTGCCCAATAAAATGTGAGAAAAGTAACTTTTTCATTGATCACCCCTTTTTTTACAATTTTCTAACTGATCATACAACACTGCATGCTGCAAAAAGACGCTGATTATGTCACGGTTTCTATAGAGTGACTAACCAGACCTGTTTTTTTTTAGTGGTTAGGATTTCAAAATCTCTCAAGCGGACCACCTCTCTTTTTTTTTTTTTTTAAAGTTAAGTCAATGGAGAAAACAATCTTTGGCTATGAGAAAATAATGACCTGCCGAGCAAATGTTAACTGCGTCTTCATTCGATAAAAGTTGATCACTGATCAAGTTTCAGGCAGAGAGGAATAGAATTTGAGAATGAAAAGAAACGACAAATCATTCTAGAAGCTTCAGAACTTCTACCCTGACTGCCCAGCTAACCAGCAGATTCTTAGTTTCTGTGCATAAAAGGAAGATAACTCCTGTTGGTCTTAAAATGAACTAAGACTTGCAAGATTGTCTCCACCATGAAATTAGGTGATGCATATTTTTTTCAAAAACACCAGAACCACCCCTAAAACGTTTCACACTCGATGTGAGAATTGATTTACAAATAAAAGCAATTTAACAATTCATTTCATTTGAAGCAATAACAATATACCTCATATATTCACTCCTGTTTTTTTTTATGGGGGAGATCATCCTCTAAGCCTTTGTTCATTTTGCAGCTAACATCAGTTATCCCTATTCTATGCATGGAAAATCGGATTTTACCCATCCGACCCCGTCTGTCCATCCAATCTCGTCCGTCTTGTCTACCCTTCCAACTCCATCTGTTTGTCTGTCTGTCTGTCCATCCAACTCCATCTGTCTGTCTGTCTGTCTGTCCATCCAATCCTTGACTGGAAGTTAAACAAAAGACCGACAAGAATATGCTTTTCTCCAAGAACTTTTGAAACAGAACTCATCAGACTTTTAGAAAATAAACAGGAAATTCTTTTTCTGATTACAATTGCACATGACTGCCTGCCCCGCCCAATCCCACCCTGGGATGGCGGATTGGGGGCGGGGGAAGGGATACAAAGTGGGCGGTGTAGCTTCAGTTTATTTCTTACGTCTGCCCCGCCCCACTGGACATTAGAGAGGCTGCAACAACATTCAGTGCAAGCTTTGCTGTTGGTCTCATGATTCCAATGTTGAATATGGCCACAACCATACCTACTGCTGTTTCAGTAGCAGGTAGGTTTTTATGAAGTGGAATTATTAGTCCCACGTCCAGTCCTCCTCCTTTGCCTGGGCTTCAGACAGTTTTTTTTTCTTGCTGACATTTACCTCCAGTTGGATAGACTGCCTCACAAGGCTAAACAACGCCAACTCTCCTGCTATATACCTGTAGGTAGGGGTAGGGGAGATGTGGATTCATGTCTTTTCCAAGGGCATTAGAGCAAAGCAAACATAGGTAGCCCTGGCCAAAACTCAAACATGGATCATCAATTCTGTTCTCCATGCCAATAGCTGCAACATAACTCAGTACTTCTAACCCCTTGAAAGGGGTCAATATTCCACAACAACAGATGCAGACTGAACTACAGAAACCAATCACAGACATTTGGTATCAGGGATTTTACAAATATAAATTTAACCTTGAGCCAAATTTAGTTTGCTCCAAGAATGAACCTTCCAATTCAGAATTTGTTCTCACAATATTTTGTTCATTCATTTTCGACAAGTTAATTCCTCTGAAAGATAACATCTAATAAAGAACTAAAGAAATCTCTCTGTGTGCACAGGCGGGGTGAACTGCTGTCAAAAAATTATTTCCAAAGAGATAGATAGATGGAAATCAGATAATGTTCAATTTGATTTGTTTTTAAAAAGTGAGAGTTGTGACCTCGAAAGTTGTTTTTTTTAGATCACAAAAAATGTTAAATGTACTTACACATTACAAAACAAAGAATAAACAAAGTCGTTGTTTCTCTTGTTCTCAACCCCTCTCCATGAACGATACAAAGGTACCAATTGTTAGTAAGATATGTCCCTTTTACTCTCAATGAATGATACTAAGTCCACACTAGCTCTGCAATTTTGCAATTTTCATCAGCAACCGGTGGATTGAGCCAAGAAAGCAGACATAAAAAATGTCTATTTTAATACAAATTTACATAGTAACTTGAATTTTCCTATAAACATTTTGAGGGCTGATTTCCAAGAAATCATTCCAAAAATTTGCAAAAAAACTTTGGTTGGGCACACCCAGAAAATTTCAAGGGGTTATATTGTGTGGTTTTTGCAATAGGCTGCCACATACAGCCAGACAGTCTTTTGGTGAATTATAATAAGACTAGCCTACCTGGTCCATCAAAAAATGGTGGCAAATTTCAAATATATAGATATATGCATTGCATTTCATAGACATAGATAATAGAGATTTTGTATTGTAGTAAGCTTGGAGAATAGCCTTCTGTACACATTGCATTTTATATACGTGGATAATAGAGATTTGTATTGCTGTGGGATTGGAGAATAGCCTTCTATACACATTGCATTTTATAGATGTGGATAATAGAGATTTGCATTGCAGTGAGCTTGGAGAATAGCCTTCTATACACATTGCATTTTATATACATGGATAATGGAGATTTGTATTGCTGTGAGCTTGGAGAATAGCATTCTGTTGAAAACAAAACAGATTTTCATTATATTTTTTTTATTCTTAAAACTTTTTCCATTTTATATCATTAGAACCTGAACAAAGTTCTATTTTGCTACGTCAGTTACAAGGATTGAATTTCATTTCAATATGTCAGTTTTGTCCCTTTGTGCAACAGAAAACCTCTGCACATGGGTGATTATCATAAGCATAGATGTCAATGATACTGCCTTAAAAGTGAGCGAAATTGGTGTTATACGAAAATTGTGAGTGACATGTTGTTCAGGGGGTTAGGAAAAAGTCAGTTGGACATAGAAAGCTAATGTAACAGTTGACAATGGTAAGTTTGTTGGTGGAGGTATGAAGAGACTTCTGGAAATAAGGTGTCCTTCTCAAATGCCGCACCTTCCCATTCAGCTCATCACCGGACCTGTCAGTTATGATGATATTTCTTTTTTTGGTGGTGGGGTCTTATTTCTTTATACCCACCCACAGAACAAAAGAAGAGAATAATCCTCAAATTAGAGGGGGAAGTCATCTTATAACCTCTCAGTATCTAAGGGAATACTTAGATGTATCAGTTACAGTAAAATCGTGAGGCTTGTGATCATTTGGGATTTGGGGAAATTCCTGAACATTCCAGAAATTTCCTGAAATCCCTAGTTTCACAATCAATGTAGTAATGGTTAACAAGCTCATGATGTTGACCATTACTATTGCAATGAGTTTGATCCTCACAGGATGCCCCCCACAACTGTGGCCTTATGTCAAACTCAGTTAAATTTGGTAAATATCAAGTATATTCTGCTTCAGTATTTATAGTGTATATACAGCTGAGTTTGACACAAGGTCACAGTAGTGGGGCATCTGGAGAAGGTGGAACTCATAATCATAGTAGTAAGGGTCAGCATTCCAAGCTTGTTTACCATTACTACACTGATTGTGAAAGGAGGGATTTCGTGAAATTACCAAAATGTTTAGAGGATTAATGATTAATGCAAAGTAATGCAATCAATGTTTTAAACATATTGAGACTTTTAACAGATTGGGAGGTGCCTGCCTCATTTGAGGTCCTGAAAATGTTGCCTTGTGTCAGACATGAGAGAAAATTTTAGTACGGAACAAGCTATACCACACGCGTAACTAAAATAAAATGACCTATTTACAAGCATTGTACTTAACAGTCAAATCTTCTGTTTGATACCATTTTTTTGAGGGGGGGTTCTTTTGTAACGGATATAACACACACATCACACCCAAAGAAGGCTGTAGAATGAATCTACTGAAACATTGTGTCAACGGATATAACACACACATCACACCCAAAGAAGGCTGTAGAATGAATCGACTGAAACATTGTGTCAACATTAAAGATTGGAAGAAGAGATTAAATTATTCAAACTAAAGTTTTTATGTTATCATATATGATAAACATAAAAGGAAATCTCATTAGGCGTAGTGTTTAGCTCGTTACTTTTGAAGATCTTCCCTAATGTCAGGATTTTCAAAATGGCCTTATGCCAAACTATACTGAGTTAAGTAAATACTCATACTATCAACATAATGTACAAGGTGAGGAATGGCCGAACAGCAACAAGCATGGAAAATGTTCTAATGCCCTTGGGAAAGGTATGGATCCACATTGTTCTGGTACCTTTGATAAAAGTATGAATCCACTTCTTTCCCAGCTATAGATAAATAGCAGGGCAGTTGGAGCTCTTGATACCTGTAAGGTATTCCATCTCGGGCATGAGGCGGGCAACTCATAGAAAAACTTATTTGCTACTGAAACCGCAATAGGGCACTATGCGCCACAAGGAGTCTATAGGAATGAACAAAAACCTGTCTAATTGGTCACTCAGTAGACACAGTCATGCCATATTGGGGGTGATTGATTAAAGAATTGGATAAAAGAGATGACCAATGAATTTGTTGGGTGGTGATCACAAAAAAAGTCTGAATAAAAAAAAAACAAGCAAGAACGCTGTTAGGGACAAATAAGAGACCAATTTAACATAAACTTACAATGTAAATTGAACCCTCCACTAAAAATCTTTGGGAGGGTGGGGGAATTGAAAAAAAAAAAGTTTTTTTTTCTCTAGACATCATCATCAGTCTTTCATCGTCTATTGTTGGACATAGACCCTCCTCAGGATTCGCCAAATTTCTCTACCATGGACATTGCGGAGCCAGTACTTTTTGAATTTGTCCAGTTCGTCTCTCCATCTTGTTCTCTGTCGGCCTTGGTTTCACATGTGATCCTAGGGGATCCATGTTGAGAGTCGTAATGTCTATCGGTTATCTG
Source organism: Thysanoteuthis rhombus (assembly GCA_963457665.1). Lineage (NCBI taxonomy): Eukaryota > Metazoa > Mollusca > Cephalopoda > Oegopsida > Thysanoteuthidae > Thysanoteuthis > Thysanoteuthis major. Next base: position 1,410,225 of record OY735229.1, read on the forward strand.
TCATTCTTGCAACATGGTCTGCCCGTTGCCATTCAAGTTTCTTAGTAAGTTCTATGACATCTTGGACTCATGGTTTTTCTTCCTGATATACTGTGCTGTCTTGTGATCTCTCCATATGAGATTAAGCATGATTCACTCAGGCGTGCATTGCATGCTTCTCAGTTTACGGATCTGTCTCTTGGTTACGTTCTATGTTTCTAGACACGATAAGTAGTGAATATTGAAATTTTCAGGCCTCTTGCTACATGCACTTGGCCTGTACGCACCATGCATAGACAGCCAACCAACCAAACTGAAGTGAAAACTGAAGAAACCTAGGTTGACTGTTTTGGTTCCTATCAGCATAAAATACACACCTTTTAAATGTATAATCATGGATGCAAATACAATTACGGTTTTCTACCAAGGCTTTTGATTCCTCACGATCCAGTCAAGAATACTTCAATGAGAATATAGGGGGGCAGGGTGTTGAAGGATACCACAAAAAAATGCATTGTAGAAAATGTGCTGAACAGTTATGAGCAAAACAAATTAAGGGTTAGGAAATCATAAATGCATATATATTTATGATAGTAACTACCATAGACTTCTGGCCGAAAGTGAAACGTGTTGATGAAAACAAATGCAACTTCTATAATAATAATCTTTGTATTGATGATAAGAAAAAAGATTGTAGAAAATTATCAACTAAAAAAAGATTTATGTAGACAATGAAAACTTGTTTGCACTTGCCAACCTTGAGTTATCAAAAATGATAAAAATTGTAATGTAGTTTTGTGATATTTATAGTTTTCGTTAATTGATTATACCTCTTTATTAACTGTATGCTTTATCGGATTCATTTATCCATTTGCACATTTACAATTTGGGATTGGCAAAGTGTTTGTTTATCAAAGCGGTTATTGTAAAAGATCTATGGCCTTGGGAGAAAAATTATTCTCAAATTGTGTCCCATACTGCCCCTAAACCCCGTGAACTACAGGGGGGGGATAACTGAATACATTTAAAATACATATAAGACACAATCTCCTAAGTGTACATGAATGGTCTTGTATATAGATATCTATATGCAGGGAAGCGCACATGAGTTCATATAAATCTTTCTCGCTCTCATCCCCTACCCCCTAGAGACAACAGAGTTCACCCAGGCATATCCCATTTAGTCCCAATATCTTCCATCAAATTTACTGAAGCCCTGTTATTCCGAGGGGGCCTACAACAAGCAACGCAGCCGTTACAGGAAATCATGTACAAGGGGGCAATAACAACGAATCAGGAATCAGGTCGGGGTTGGACGGAGAGGGGGGGAGGAGGATGCACATGGGGAGGATGGGGAGTTGGAAATGAAGGGCGGAGTCAAAGACAGACCCAATTAGTGTCATCTACAAGACAATTGGCCGAGAATTGACAGAAGATGGTGCTGACAAGAATACAAAAGGCTTGGTAATGAGCGTAGGGTCATCGGATTGGTTGGGCTGGACAATGAGTCAGCAGGGGCCACAAAAGGATAAACATACATTACACATCCAAGGAGAAGGTTGTTGCCTATCAACAACTCATGAATTTAGCATGGTAGCAATATAAACTTGATTTCTTTTTTTATTAAATTAACATTGACAACAGTCATTGATTTTTTTACTGATATTTTGTTTCATTTCAACCACGAATTGAGATTTATCATGACTTATTCAGGTCATCAGTCTATGGCCAAGAGTAAACAGGGCCTTTATGGTGGACATTCTCAGCAGGTTCGGGACTTTTAGTAGTTGTGTCTGGGTACTTAGTACAAAGGAAAGAGTTCCACTTCCCCCTCCTATCGACCATGCTGAACGCTTCAAAAACTAAGAAAGGTTCAATATGTTTTGAGACCAGCATAGCTCCAGGAGATACTTCCCTAACTAGTCAAAACAACTGGTATTCCCAGACAGTTACCCATCTAGCTTCTGACCAGACTCGATGTCACTTAACTTCAATAATCATATGAACTGATGTATCCAATGCGGTTTGGCCAAAACTAGTACTAATTCAAAATAAAGTATAAGATCTTGGTGAGACAAACTTAGATTCCTTTTACAATAAGAAAACCATGTTATCCTTACCAGCTGCTCTTACCCACTGAGCTATGAGAACCTATGATTGACAAAGTATCAAACTTAGCAATAAACTTACTCTTCAACCCCCCCCTCCCTTGATGATCTTCCTAGTAGGGAAAATGTAAGGTTAGTTGAACTGTCAATCATCGTCTCAACAATAATACAAGGCCTTTGGACGTCTCCAAACTTTGCTCTGAAGCCCCCTGAGTATATATTAGGATATTCAGCTTCATCTGGCACAAGGCCAATACAGATGCAAATCCTTGAGGGAAAAGCTCAAATATTTATTGTTACATGCCACATTAATAGGACAATTGCTTATAGAGACACCACTCCATGACGTCTGAGGCAAAATGGATGCGAGTCAGAGTCTCATGGGGAGCTCATCTTTTATTTCCAATTTGCGTTAACTCTCTGTCACGGCTGCTTAGTTGGCTGCAAGCAGATGTCAAAGACACATGATGGGCAACATGAAGATCTGGCAAGAAACAGAAGGAGCTAAGGACACTTACCAGGAAAAAGACGCAGCAACTTCAAATGAAAGAGGAAAATGCTGCCGTAGGAGGTTTCAACTACAACAATTCATTTAAACAGGAAACCCTCAGATCAGGGATCTTTAAACAAAGATAAATTAGCCACTCAACCATCATGTGACGTCTTTAGGCAGCATGCCTTGTAGGGGGTAATCAATTAAAAAATTGGAAAAAGTGGGGATCAATGGATAAGTTACTGTTCTCGCCTTTAGTTAGGCTGTGATCACTAAAAAAAGCCTGAATTAAGAAAACAAAAGACAAACCCAGGCATGACACATACAAAAGGATCAATTTAGTATAAACTTATATTTCGAATTGAATCTCCCCACAAAAACATATTTAGTGAGGGATTTTAAATGAAAAAAAAAAGAACTTTTATCTAGACATGGGGTTATTTCTATTAATATTCGGACCATCCTCATCTTGGTTGTTTTTCATACAACGTTTCGGCCGTTGTACTCTACGGCCTTCATCAGGTATCATCTGGTAGGTGTGGGGAAGTAACAAACTGAACCTTTTATTTAACCGACTGGGGTTATATTGACCGCACTCCCCTCTTAGCATTAGTAGTATTATTATTGTCTCACACTGGGATTGAACCTAGAACCATCAGATTACTTGCAGTAATTTTGTCTGATTCCGTAACCACTACGCTATGTATCCATTAAATCTACATAGGACAACGAATGAATGAATGTGACGAAGGCCGTAGAGTGCAACGGCCGAAACGTTGTATGAAAAACAACCGAGATGAGGATAGTCCAAATAATAATAGAAATAATAATAATACCTCATCTCAAAAATTCAGAGATATACTAGACATAAGGGGTTTTACACTTTGAAATTTTCTGATCTTCAACTTCAATGGTATGGCTTGTAGTTAATGATGCAGCCACCCAGATCAGCTAAAAAACCGGAGAAACCTTTGTTGACAGTTTCTGTGAATCTTTTATTCTCCTGTTGGTTCCTAATTCCAATTCATTCATTTCAGTCAATGCAGTTAGAACAAATGTGTATATGTATAAATATATATATGTATTCATTTGAGTCTATCTGTCCATCTATTTGTTCACACAATATCCCCAGAAGTTCTCAATTTTCATGAAATTGTCTGGAAGGGTAGGCCTTTAGGAAAGGAAGAATCGAATAAACTTTTTTTTCTTTGAAAGTTAACGCCTCTGCAGCATAACAATACATCCACACAATATCTCCAAAAGTTCTCACTGAATTTCAATGATATTTTGTGGAAAAATCTTCCAAGGAGAAATTGATTAAATTTCAGTGTGGATCTAGGATTCTTTTTTTTTTTTAGAGATACCTCCTCTGCAGCGTAGCTGTATATAAACTGATTTTCATTCAGTTTTTAGTGATAATTGCATCAACAACAGTTGCCCTCGCCAAGTGCATTCGAGATTTTCTCTCCGTTTCTTCCCAAATTAAAATAATCTTCGGGATTGACACCAGAAAATAAAAGAAATAAGAAAAACCTTTTAAACCTTGACATTCATCTTTCAAGGAACCTTTTAAGCTTTTCAAGGTTTCTGTGCATTCTCCATTTTTCCACTGACAAAACCATTTCCATTCAGAACAAAAAGCTGAGGAACAGGAGGAGGTTAATAGGGTACAAATCAAATCCCCTCAATAAAAACTGACAGGTCTCGCTCTCTCTCCCCCCTCCTATTTTATTCATTTATTCAAATTGCAGAAACTACAACTAATGTTGTACTTATATATGTCGTAGGAAGTGCAATTGGTGTAGTCGTGAACGGCATTGGACAATGGAACAAGTGTCCCAAGTTCAAACCCTGGTCGGGGTCAGTTACATTCACTTTAAACTAATGTCTTTGAGAAAGGCATGAAACCATCTTTTTTACTCCCAGCTATGGCAGATAGGGCTCTTTAGCATTAGGAATGAAACCAGTCAGGGAGTACAACTCTGATTCCAGATGGGGGGGGGGGCTCAAGATGGTTTGACACCAAATTTTACGTCCTTCTTGCAGCTACTGTATCTCCACGCATGCACCCCTATAAGGTGGGGGTGGGGGGTGTATTCCAATGTACTTAGAGACAGAATGGGGGCCATTTGTGTATGTTATAATAAGATTGTGAAACTAATAATTTTGTAAAATCCCTGAACATCTCAGTAATTACAGGAAATCAGTTAAGTAATGGTTACCAAGCTTTTGATGCTGACCTTCACTACTGTAATGATATGGATCTCACTGGGTGCCCTACAGCAGTGACCTTGTGTCAAACTATGTCAAATTTGGTAAATATCAAGTATATTTTGCTTCTGTGTATACAGAACTTGATCCAGCGGTGAATATTAATCATATAGATCAAACATTAGGGAAAATTTCAGATGAAAATTCTACTATTAACTATGTATGCATCCATAAAATATATATCATATATATAGCTTTACAGCCTTGAACACTAGGCATCAGAAAACTTTTTCAATAGATCTTTTTGTGCCACTTGAGTCACCCATTTCCCAATATATGTCAATGCAATTTATGTAATCTTCAAAAGTGTTTTTGTTTCCCTTATAATTTATTACAGTGTAATATATAAATTGTCTCTTGTTGGGATCGTCAGTTGTTTACCATGTAACAGTTTTGGGGATTTCAAAAACAAAACAGTCGTTATATCAACATGGCACCTGAGAACTGTTGATCAATCACTACCTCCCTTCATTAAATAGTTTATGCCATACATGTAGTTCGTCATTTTATATGAAGTTTTATGTGTATTGTTTATTGATATTATTTTATACTAAATACTTATTTTTTGAATCAGGGATTACTTACATAGGTTATTCTAAAAACGTTTTTAAAGATGAGGGATCAGTAAGTATAACAGCAGAGTGACTCGCTGTTCATGTCACTTCCATTGAGTGTTCACCCATGTAAATATTAAATCCGTTGTGTTGGTTTCAATTTCAGGCTGCATGCAAACCAACTTATATCGTCTTTAAGAAAACTAATTACACAGAAAAAAACTTCTTTTAGTCGATTCTCTACCGATATATTCAAGCGAGAAATTTGACAATTATTCTCCACTAACCTTATAATTGATTTTTCTACATCATATAGCATCAAACTTCCATTAAATGTTTTTTTAAACACTTTTAATTATCAAAAAAAGTATTCTTATGCACATGGTTGGAATAAAACCATTTTCTAGTGGGTAGTAATACCTCAATGGGTGATTCCATTAATATACTTAGACAATTTGGTACAGGGCATTCCATGTTCGATCTTCCTACTTGCCCAACTACCTATCAGTCAGACGAATGGACCAGAGCCTAATGTTTTCCCCTTTCCCTGGTTCCAGTCAATACAATGATCTTTCAAACTGACAAAGACTGGATCCATCTCCAATATATATAAATATATGTATATATATATGAGCATGTGTGTGTACATAAAAAGATAGATATTCTGTAATAAAGATATACGCAATATGTTCAGTACAGAAGACTTGAAAAGAAAGATCCCAAATTTTAATCTGAGAATCAAGTTTGTAGAGTTATTACAGGGAAAGGCAGGAGTTCAGTCTCTCACCAATTTATATGTCCTCCTCTTTACAAAGGAAGAAACTGATTGGGGGGATGGGGAAGAACATCTGAATGCAGATGGTATTATAAAACCCTATTTCAACAAAGACGACCCTAAATGCACAAATGTTGCCCTGGGAATTATTTCCCTATACCCCACCTCCTCTTCAACTGCATCTTTTTCTTCCAAAGCTTTGAGCTCATTGTATTTTTCAAAGAACAAAAGAACCAAACAAATTCCTCAGATGTTTCCAGATTCCTGAAAATGAAGTCAGAAGTCAACTGGAAAATTCTTTTTCTTTGTTTGCAGAGAAAAGAAGAGAAAGAAGGAAAATCATTTTACCTGACCAAACAAACTCAGATTGGAATAAAACGGGTACTCACCTGGAAGAGAGAAAAAAAGATCAATATTAAATCAATTAAGAAAATGAAAAATAAAAAAGATACAGCGATCAATATTTAATCAAGATTCAAGTAATAATGGAACATTTGCACACAAAAGAATCACGCTCAAGATCATGCGGAGAGATAAAGAGACAACAGAATAGAGGAAAACCAACAGTCGGAGGGACGATAGAATCTATTGGAAAACTCAATGGGTAGGACATGTTCTAAGAAGGTCAGACACACTGATGGACATCACAGATCACAGCATGGAACCACAGAGATCATATGTGAAATTGTGGCAGGCAAAAATAAGATGGCTAAAGGTCTGGCAAATCTTGGGGTAAGGTCCATGTCCAACAATGAATGCTAAGAAGCTGATAATGATGAAGAAATCTGATCAACATCATGCTAACTGTTCTGTTCGGAATAATTGATAATTATTAAAGTTCTGCCTCACTCCGACACTTATGATGAACAAATGAAATGACGGAAAAGTAGGGCACATCGAAAAGTAGGGCACAACCCTTGCGTTGAATACCAGAAGGTTTTCTAAATATTTGTGCCTCTTGGAGCATCGGCTGCTAAGGTTAACCTCAAGAAGGTCTAAGATTTGGATAAAGATAGGGTTCAGGATGTCACTCAAGAGAAACTGTCATTTGACCATTGCTTTTTGGTTGCATGCCGTGTTGAGGGTGATCAATTAAAAAATTGTCAAAAGAGGTGATCAATGAATAAGTTAATTCTTTCGCCTATTGTTGGGTGGTGATCACTAAAGACATGTGGATTTTTAAAAAAGTGTTAATGCTGCTGGACACAAACTAAGGTACGGATATAGTATGAATCTATATTGTAAATTGACTCCCACCCCGATAAAATTCGGGGGGGGGGGGCTCGAGAAAAAAAAAAAATTCTTGTCATAATGATTTTCAGCCTTTTAACTCCATTGGCACAGCCAGCAAGACTCACCTAAAAACTGAAGAAATCCATGTTGACAGATTCTAAAAAATTGCAAGTAGTAAATGTACCTAATTATTATCATTATTTTTTTTCAAATATTCTGGAAAAAGAACTATTTGTGTAAAATTAAAAATACCCATGAGCTCTATGTTATTAAGCATTCTGCAAAGATTTTTGACAGAACTCCCACTTGTTTTCCTCTCACTGTTTTACTTGTAAGTTGTTGAAAGAAGAGAAACAAATGGCAGCACTGCAATCGAGCGCCGCACTAACCACTCCAAGTGAAAATTAAGAGAGAGGATAATTTTGATAAATGTTTAATGCTTGAACTTTATCAAATATCTAAAAATATACTGAGATTGTGCAAAAAAAATTCATAAAATATCTGAGCCACTTTAAAAAATTTCTAAATTGATATCCAATATTCGACCACAACAAAAATATCCGATTTGATATCCAAAATTCGACTGCAACAAAAATATCCAATTTGATATCCAATATCCAACATCCAACTGTAAAAAAAAAATGTCCAAATTGATATCCAATATCCAACTGCAACAAAAATATCCAAATTGATATCCAATATCTAACTGTAACAAAAATATCTAAATTTGGATACGAAATATCCAAGTTGATAATGCTGGAAGTGAGTCTGATCTGTGTATGTGCGGTTGGTCTGTCTGCTAAATCGGAAAGCCGTTACATCCAAGTCGGTTAAACCCGAGGATTTACTGTATCTGTGTCAATGATTGATTATTTTATTTCATTTTTGTTCAACCAAATGTTTATAGAACTTGTTTGAAATAAACCAGTTGATGGGCAAAATGACAATGCAATATAATAGATAGAATGGTATTCTTGGGAGATGCAACCATTGGAACCATTTCAGACATTGAGAAAAAGAAATACTTTTGCAGGCATCATTCTATCAACTGGTTTGCAATGGTGGTCATAAAATGATAATCAACCACGGTTTCTCCAGTTTTTAAGCTGGTCTTGCTCACTTGCTATGATCACATTGTGCATAAAGGCCACATCAATGGAGCTCGAGGTCTGAAATTATAAACATCTACTCCTGTAATGTCTAGAAAAAAACATTTTTTCTCATTTTGAAAAACTTGTTTTTTCAAAAGCTCAAAATGCTAGAGAATTAACTTCTTCATTGATCACCCCCTTTTCCAATTTTTAAATTGATCATCCCCAACATGGTATGCTGCAAAACACATTGGTCACATGATAGTTTTTATTGAGTGACTAACCGCACCACTTATCATAGAAGTCCTCTAACACATTTCACACGGAGATACTTCTCAAAAAGCAATCGAGTGTAATTTGACTCAAGATTTACAGCACAGATTTGAGGAACAAAATATTTTTTTTTTCATAATTTCCAAGTTTGGCTAAGTAATTATATGGTATGTTTCACAGTTGAATCGTTCTCCAAGTTTCCAGTTTCTAGTTTTATTTTTCAAGAAATTTGGAAAGGAAAGAAATTTAATTCTTATGCACAACATTTTGCCTTTTTTTAAGTAGTGTGACACAAAAAATTCTGGATTAAAAAAAAAAAAATCAAAAACGATCCTTTAACTGATTTGTTCTGTTTCCTGTTGATCTTAGTGAGAGTTTTTTTACTAATGTGTTCCTCGGCCTTCAAATCGTAGAAAATTGGAGCAAAGAAGTAGTTCTGGATTCCCATCTAGAGTTTTCTTGTGACGAAAATCAACAAAAATAATGAAATTATACCAACTCTGAAGTTCCAATAACTTGGAAGTATTCTAAAACAAGAAGAGAAAGTTCAATGAGGCATCCACAATGAAATTTTAAAAGCCATTATTGACAGATTATGTGACCCTGAATAGGATACATTTTTTTAGGCAAGAAGCATCTAAGCAAGGGACACCTTTGTATCAAGTTTCAAGTAAATCAGATTCAAAACAGCTGAGAAAATTGATTTTTAAAAGTTTAAATGCCATTAATGACAGATCATGTGATTCTTAGTTGAAGATTTTTCTTAGGTAAGGAGTATCTCATCAAGGGATAACTTTCAGAGACGTTTCAAATAAATCTGACTTCAAACAGCTGAGAAAACAATATGGGTAGAGACCAAGCAACTGATGGATGGACGGAGCCCCTCATAGAGAGATGAAGACACCCCTAAAAGTTGTTTTTTTATAAAAATACAAAGAATTGAATTGCGGGTGTGGAAGAAAGTAGCATGAATTAATAAATTGATTTTGATTCAAAGAGGAGCTACATACACATACACATACATACATACATACATGTACACATACCACACACTCACTCCATCGTGCGCACGTGCGCACACTCACTTCATCACACATACATGCACATATACACACTCACTCACACATATATAAACAGATATACACACATACTAACACAGATACATAGACATACTCACCATTATATACAGACACAAACTCACTAACATGCACTAATACAAACTTATACACACACTCACTGACATACCTAAATACACCCTATAATAAACACACTAAAGACATACACACCTTCTATTGAACTCTATTGATTGTTGATTGACAAGATCATCTTCTCTGCTCTCACATCAAAGCTTTGATCTTTTTATTCAGAACACAAGGTCACTCATTTGAAACTAACCAGGTAGAAAATTGCTCGACCTTGGGGTGAGGGAGGGAGGGGGCGGCGTTTTAAAGAGTTTATCAATTTACGATTCCATCTTTTTTATCTCGTTAATTCTGACAGACTCTCTGGCAGCTCTTCATCAATGGAAGAGAAAAATTGAATTATCTTGATTTGTATGCAAGCCTGGATAGCAGTTGCCGACGAAGGAGAAGGGAGACGAAACAGTAATGGCAGATTTCCAAAGGGAAAAAAAAACTCTGGATTAACAATAGAAGATTATCTTTTGAAACTGACAGGAAACAAATCATAAGGAAAGCGTCGACAGCCCGCGGGAAGCAATTTTCAGTTGACAGGTTCTTCTGGGGATGCAGCAAATGTTTCACTTTACGTAAATGGGTGGATGAAAGAGAAGAGAAACTTGGAGAGAGAGAGAGAGAGAGAGAAATCATGTCAAAAAATTCCATCATAGAAAAAAATATGGTCAGAATAAATTCTATTCAAGACATCACTAACATTTTTCACTGTAAAAATCTAAATCTAAGTAAAAAAAAAAAAGAAAAAAAAAAAGAATCTGGATGTTATCAATAAATCCATCAACAAAACGCCCAAAAAGGACAAAAAAGCATTTTTAGAGGGGGTCTAGCGGAGTACCAAGTCCGAAGACAAAACTGTAAGGTCAGGAAAGCTGGAATGCACATGGGAGAGAACCGTTTGCGACCATTGTTGGCAATGGTTGTTCAAGTTGATAATGTTTCAGTGTGAGAGGCAGAGTGAATGGGGAGAGAAAAAACTTGGAGGTAGAGGAATAGGGAGAGACACTGAGTAAAGAGAGTGGGAGGATCGAGAGAAAGAGAGAGATAGACAACAGAGATAAACAGAAAAAGAAAGAGAGAGAAAGATGAAGAGGATGCATAGAGTGGGCAGAAAATAGAGAATGGAGAGAAAGAGAGAGATAGACAATAGGTATAAATAGAGGAAAAGAGAAATGAAGAGAATACATAGAGAATTACATTCACTGAGGCCCAACCACCAAAAAAATGAAAATAATTGAATTGAAAAAAATTCGGAAAAAAAAAATCCGATACCATCACCCAAATGAAATTATTAGGCAGAGAAAAGTGGTCTCTGGCCATAGATTCTAGATTTGTAGGTCAGCTGGCAGCCAAATGGCCAAGGAAAGAAAACATTATTAGTAAAAATCACTTTAATTTGATTCAACACGTAAGCTCAATTGTATCAATCAGCAGTGTTCCGAAATAAGTGAGTGGTCAACTGACTGTTCAGCCATAGCTGGAGCGAGAAATGGGTTCATGCCTTTTCCAAGTTAATTAGAGCAAAGGGAGCACTGTCAACTCCTACCCACAATTCCTTTGAAAACTTGGGAACATAAAGAAAATATGAAGCATCGATGAAAATGACAATCGGAAGGTGAAGAGAGAAATATTGTGATTTTCATCAACATTCTGTCAGATAATCTCACTTCCACATAAACATAAAATACAGCATTAAGGTTCAGAGTTTGTACCGGGTTTGAACTTGAAGGATGGATCCACGATCCACAAAATTTCATAGAAATTCATTGAGAACTATTGGAGATATCGTGTAGACAGATGTGAAATTTTGACAATATCATGTGGTGTGGGTATAAATCTAGGAGGTAGGGGAAGTAATTATGCACGGATCCTCTCCAAAATTCAACAGCTCCTTCCATAGCCACTTTTCATATAAAAAGGATCAGAGGGGGAAAAGAGTGTACGGCATGTGTTTGGCAGAGGACCATAACAAAGGCAGTGAGCACCCTCTCCAATAGTGCAGCTTATTGCACCCCAACCTTTGGGGGCTCAGCCCAACATACTATAATCACCATTATGGGGTTCTGGAAATGCTCGAACGTTTTTTTGTATATGAATCAATGGTAACTGCCTCATTAGTTTTGCGCTATTTCAGTTAAGGAAAGGTTTTTATAGGAATGCTGAACTTTTGGACAAGGGAGGAAACCTGTACGGCTCATTTTCTTTTAATTACAGGTCTGGTTAGTCACTCAATAAAAACCATCATGTGACCAATGTCTTTTAGCAGCATGCCCTGGAAAGGGGGGGTAGATCATGCAAAAGATTGGAAAAAGGGAGGTGATCAATAAATAAGATACTTCTCTCGCTGAAACCTTTTTTTTTATTGCGGGAGAGGATGGGATTTAAAAAAACAACCCCCCCACATTTTTTCTAGATGTAATAAAGAGTGAATTTTCAGTCTTCTAGCTCCATTGATACAATATGTGAGCGTGAAATTTACCTACGTAGCCAGCTAGTCAGTCAGACCAACTTGAAAACTGCAGAAACCTATGTTGACAGTTTTGGTCATTAGTTCTTGATATAAGGAAATGCGTTTGGAGGTGTTCAATTCGTTTATTTGGAGCTTAGCTTAAGGTTTTAAAGACACTTCCTTTGCCGCAAGATCATTAACATTTCAAATAATGCTTTTTGTAAGGCCACAGAAGCAGAAACTGACCTCTGTAGAATCTTCGTTCAGTCATCTTGCCAGAAAATGTAAGCTCTACCATTGTAATATGGGCTTAACTGGCTCAAGTGGGTAAAAAAGGTTTGTTTTTGCATTGGGAAATAAGTGAAACTTCTTTGAATCTTTGACCCTCGACAGAGGAGTGGACGGAATTCAAATGGCGGCTCCAGTTTCACAGAGAGAAAAACTAAAATCAGCAAAAATGGGGAGAATCCAAACATTCAATAATCAGAGATGCCTTTTTATCTATCTGTTTATTCATTTATTTGCTTCCTGTCATGCTGAAGTAAGCCAACGTATAAAATTAAGCGGAGCTGCTGCTATTTGGACTCAGACGTGGACCTTGGCAGCTGGATGATTTATCAATACACAAAGCGTACGCCGATGACAAAGTGTCGAAATTTTAAGCATCAAGTATGTCAAATAAAGATAATAAAAAAAAGTTGTCATCTTTGATGATACAGGCACATTAATAGAAAAAGATATCAAAAACTATTGATGTGAACCATTCATCAGAAATAAAAAATAAATTGTGAAAGAACATTTCTGATTAGTTTACCTAGTGCAATTCCCATTCCAAAGGTGCATGTTTGGAAGAGGCTGGACTTTATAGTGTGTAGAGCTACCTGCCATGTGTAAAATGATTTGCCATCAGTCGTACAAAACTACAGCTTTTAAGCATTTCGCATACTTCTCTTCAGTGATGCCAATTTAGATATTTCATATCTTAATTTCAATCTTTTGCAAATTTAGATACTTTATTGGTTATTATGGTACACAGACCTCAACTATATATCATAATTCAAATGAACACAGTCTATTTAGAATAAAGAGGATTCTTTAAAGAGAAAAATTGTCTTTTATTGTAGTTTATTGATTAACAAAAAAAGTTATAAATAAGGGCTCAACAGAATATTTCCTTGATAGAAGGGATCCTTGTGTTTGAAAAGTTTTGATACTACTGCACTATACCATATATATATATATATGTATGTGTGTATGTATTCTGGTTGATTTACGCCTGTGTTATAGGGTAGAAGCATTTTTGCTTATGAATATCTAGTTGTGGTCATTTCTGCGGAAATTAAAGGCAATAAATTTGCTGAAAAATGCAATATCATATATTCATAAATACACACATACATATATATATATATATAGTAAGAATTAGTTCATCAAGGATGTGCCTGCGGCTGATCAGTTAACAGCGTGGAAAATAGACGGTGCAAACTGAGAATGAGACTGGCACTAATGACTTTAAGAAAGGCATGAATCCAACCCCCCCCCCTCCTATGACTGAAATAGCCTATGTTGAAGTGTGTGATGCCACTTGGGGTGTTAGTCACTTTCAAGTCTCTTTTCACATCTTATTGATAGTAAAAAATGGCAAAAAAAACGATTTTATCAAATTCTTTTTATCAGAAGGGTGAAGATATGATATAATGTTACATATAGAAGTGTTCCAAGAGTTACTTCCCTTGATACAGAACTCTCACTCATAGAGACTACCGGATTTCCGGCAGTACACACGTGTATGCAATGAAAGTAACATCAGCCTCCACAGCATCCAGTCATTCATACCAAGTACATAGAAGCTGCCGTGTTGCTCAGGGTTATTCAAAAGCATTGACCGATTGGCCGATTGATATTATTATATTCAGCTGTAAACAAACGCACATGTTTGGCCGGGCATATCTGGTCGATCTGTCTTGAAAGGTTTAATTACTTATTATTATTGATATGAGTCACATTCTCATCCTTGGAATATACCATCAATAGGGATGCCATAAAATGTGGACTGGTGTTAAACTTTGTCTGACTGTAGTCATTCTCTCTCGTCTATACAACTGTTTTTTGTTGGTTTTTTGTTTCAAACAAATCTTTATTCAATCTACACCATGATTTTGCTGGTCACGATTTACATCTATTATACCTTGATTGGTCAGTTTTTGGAAAACTGACCAATCCCAGGAGAGAGAACTTTTTAGGGCAGAAATTTGAATAAGGCAAACGACAGAAAAGAGATTTTTTTCTCTATGGAATGACAAGTATGTAAAAAATCTGGCACAAGATCCAGTTTGGGGAAACCATAATATTTTTCTATGAAATACAATGAATACATTGGAACATTACTTATGCTATTTAAAATATTCCTTAATTTATTCAGAAAGAAAAAGATAATTAGGTAGTTTACTGAATATGGAGAAAGAGGGAGGAAGTAAAGTAGCTTAATAAAAATGGAGGGAGGGCAATGGTAGAAAAGAGGGTTAGGTAGTTTACAGAAGGAGTAAGAAAATTTTTGCATATGAAAGTAATCTATGTTTGTAAATCATTTAGATAAAATAATGTACGTGGAAACAAAGATTGGAAGGGATAAGGAAGAGAATGAGATGACACAGGTAAAGGGTGAAAGAAGAGCAAAGGCATGAGATAATGGATAATCAATACACATGGAATTTCCATGGGTCCAGCTATTTACAATTACTCTTAGAGAAGAAAAAAATCATTTTATTATCTCTGTCAACCAAGTTTAAGAGCTATATGCATTCGGTCGTGTCTGTCTTTTTATCTTTTTTTCTGACTGTCCACGCAATATGTCCCAAAGTTCTCAATGAATTTCAATGAAATTTTGTGGAAGGCAGGGCAATGGAGTGAAGAAGAGTTGGTCGACATTTGCAGTGGATCAAGGAAATTCTTTTGGTTGAGAGATATTTTTCCATATCATATGCTCATGACTGTCAACACAATATATGGAAAAGATCAGCATATGTCAAAGTGAAGAATTGGCTACAAAAGAAGTGATTAAAATCTGGGGAGGATCCATGCACAGTTACCTCCCTGAAACAGTGGTTATATGTCCGCATCACATGATATCGCCAATAGTTCATGTCTCTCCACACAATATCTCCGATAGTGCTCAATGAAATTCAATCTAATTCAGTGGAAGGATGAGCAATTGGCCATGGATGAAGCAAATACATTTTGGAGCAGGTCCATGGATGATTACCTCCCTTGACGATAGCTTTGGCAGAGATATGCACTCTCTGAGTGCTTCTCAACTCCTATTTGATTTCTCATTAATTCCTCATTTTCATTGTAATATACTTTGGCTCCTCTAGAAGCTTCAAATGTACTCATGAGGGTTCCCCAACCCACATTAGAACTTGACCTTGTGTCAAATTTGCCCCCCTCTCTTGCCCCCCCCAGGGGAAGGCAAATAAGTTCTTCTAAAAGCTTGACAAGCCATTGGATGGGAAAGCAGCATAAAGGCCCCACATGCAGAAAGACGGATAAGCTTTTGAAGAGGTGAGCGACTTCAAAAAGCAAGTAAAACTGTTATTGCTTTGGTGTAATTCCAGATGAATTCTCCTCCCAGAGTAGGGGGGGGGGACGAGGGGGCAGGAGTAGGAGGAGGTTGCGTTCTGCTTCGTTTTCAAGAACATGTGTCCCTCTCTCAGCAGACGTGCAAGAATTTTTTTGGAAGATGTCAGCCTTCAAGGCATGCAATGCACCCTGCAATGCAAAACCCGTGCGGTAAGGGAATTCTGTGCCCCTGCTGCAAGGCAGATAAAAAAAAACAAACTGCGGAAGAGGGAGGAAGAACAGGAGATGAAGAGAAGAGAAAAGATATTTTGGTCAATCCAACCCAGACTCTCTTGGCAAGAGACACAAACATAACAGGATTTGAGTCGTGTGAAATTATGGATTCCTTAAAAATGAATTAGGGGCTTTAGGAAAGGTAAGATTGCTGAGTTTTTGGCACAGCGATTTTTCTTTCATAATGAAAATATAAAGGGCAACTCTAATGATCAACAAACAAGGATAGATGTTCATCATGGGGTCTTCATACTAAACAATATTCCTTGACCTTTCTTCTATAGATTCTCCACTAGATTACACATACATACACTCAAAAAACGGAATATATGTGTGTGTACATATATACAATGATATTAATTAATAATTGTGTCATCCACAGACAGCTGTTTCATTGTATTTCAACTCTTCAGTCTGGCTATAGACAATCCAAACCCCTATCCTCCACAGAACTGGACGGTTAGTAGAACCAAATTAAGCGATATATTTACTTACGCATAGTCTTGGGGGCTTAACAGCTTTAAAAACTAAACATCAAGAAAACTTTTTCAATAAATTTTTTTGTGCCACTTCAGTCACTTATTTCTCAATATCTGTCAACGTAATTTGTGTAATCTTCAAAAGTGTTTTTGTTTCCTTTATACCTAATTATTGTGTAATGCATAAATTGTCTCTTGTTGGGATCATCATTTGTTTACCATGTAACTGTTTTAGGGATTTTAAAAACAAAACAGTTACATTAATATGGCATCCCAGCAGTGTTGATCAAGCACCACCTCCCTTTCTTATTATATAGTTTCTGCCATTCTTGTAGTTTGTCATTTTATAGAAGGTTTTGTGTTCATTGTATATTGGTATTATTTCATACTCTGTATTCAATTTTTGAAACAAGGCTTACTTACATAGGTTACTCTAAAAACGTTTTCAACGATGCGGAATCAGTAAATATAACAACAGACATGACTTCCTCTTTGTGTCATTTCTATTGAATGTTCACCCATGGGTATACTAAATCCATTGTGTTGGTTTTAAACTCAGACTGCATGCAAACCAACTTATGATATCATCTTCAAGAATACTAATTACACAGAAAAACTTCTTCGAGTTTATTCTATATCAACTTATTAAAGCGAAAAATTTGACAATTATTTTCCACTGAGCTTAAATATTTTCCCACATTGTATAACATCAAAGTTCCATCAGTATATATATATATATATATATATAAGAAGATGAGAACAAAATATACAAATTGTATCTTTCTTAAGTTCATATATATATATATATATATATATATATATATATATATATATATATATATAAAAATGAAAAAGTGTCCCTCTCTTTCATTTTATGTGTGTACAAAAGAGTTATATATTTGCTTATAAGCATATATAACACAAATACTCACAAACACTTCTACTGCTTATATACATTAAAATCATATGTGTGTATATATGTCTTCAAAGATGGTTTTGTTACCGTTGTTGCAACATTATGTCTATGTGTGTTAAATTAAAATAAATCAAAGTCAATGATAATGTTCAAGCTATTTTTTTAGCCCAGGCAATGCCAGATAATGATGTCTAAGACACTTCTATTTTCAGACCATAAATACGCAAAATAATATTTTGGGGCCCAGGCAATGTCAGATCTCCTTGCCATAAGCAAACAGCATGAGTGAATGCTTGAATAAACATTGAAATGGACTGGATACAACACTCACTGGTCCAACTGTCTTGATGAGTGATATATGTTTAATGGAATCAAGACACCAAAAGAAAAAAAAGAAAAAGAAAGTGAATCCCTAATCTGAAGAACTCAGAACCAACAACATTTAATGACTTTTTTTAAGGGACCAATTCTAGTCTTTGGGAATCCATCCAATTGTTATGATAAACTAATCAAGCCCATCAAGAGATCCACCCCATTTACCTGATCCATATACCCCTCGGGTAACTGTCAATGGTACAGACAATGGAATTGGAGAGTCAAGCTCAAAATCTGATTGAGGCTGCTTATAATTACTTTGCACTAATGCCCTACGAAATGGCATAAATTCACCTCCCCCTCCAACCCCATTTAAGGGTAAAATAGCAGGGCAGACTGGTTTCTCAAGCCTTGAGAGGCAACCAGTCTAACAGAAGGACAATTTTGAAATGAAAAAAAAAAAAGAAAGATCACCGGAGAATAGTGGTAACAGATGAGTTCAATTAGCCACTACTACCCCCACCCACCTACCCAATATAAAAAAAAAACATGATAATACAATCATGAGAAAAGACCTTGTCCAACAATGAACATGAAATGGCTGCTGCTGCTGAGGAAGATAAAGTAGCCCAAGAAATATCCAAGATCCCAGCAACAGGTACTTATCCATTACATATAGTAAACAATTTGAAAGTCAGTAAAAAGAAACCCAATAAAAAATGGACTAGGAAGAGCCCCAATCATGAAAACAAAAATGAAATAGACTACATCCTGATGGACAAAAGTGACATCAAAGATATTCAAATTCTAAACCAAGTAAACATAGGAAACAACTATAGAATGGTGAGATTTAAGATACTAATAAACACCAATAAAGGATGCAGGAAAATGTTCCACACCAAACCTCAACTACTAAACGTACCAAATGAACTAACCCAACCCTTCAAGCTAAAACTGAAAAACAGATTAAATATCCTTACCGACGAAAATGACACCAACATCAACGAACTCCACAGCAAAATAACAAACCCTTTAATAGAGGCTGCCAATATGTTTAAACCAAGAAACACAGTGGCTATCAGCAAAATCTCAGATGAAACCAGGAAACTTATTGAGAAGTGCAGACACCTCAAACCACCAACAACCACAAGGGTAAAAATAGAAGAGACCAAACTAAACAAAACAATAAAAAAGAAACTAAGAGAAGAAAAAAGAAGGTATACATTAGCCATCATTGAGACCACTGTCAGAATAAGGTTGGGGCTTTAAAGCAATAAACTAAGCTCTCAGTATAGAACAGAAACAAATAACTAGTATACCTGAAAAGAATGGAGACTTAACAACAGACAGAGACAGAATTGTCAAATGCGCCCAAGAATTTTACCAAGAACTCTACTCTTCAAAACACGGGCAGCAAAACAACAACAAGAATACACAAGACGATGACAATCAGTTCGAAGACTTCCCCAAAGTTACACAATGGGGGGGGGGGTAAAACAAACCATCAAAAAAAGGAAAAGCCCCTGGACCAGATGAAAATCACCATTGATCTACTCAAAAAAGCTTGTAAGAGCATCAACAGAAAGGTAGCTATTCTATTCAACTTGCGTCGAAGGACTGGAACATTGCGATCATAATGCTTTTACATAAAAAAAGAAACCCTAAAGATCTCAACAACTACAGACCACTTTTTTTTTTCACAAAAATCATCACCAACCAGATCACTAAAACATTCGATGGAAACTAACTACGGGAACAGGCTGGATTTGGAAGAAGTTACTTCACCATAGACCATCTCCATTCAATAAATCAGCTGAAAGAAAAAGCAGCAGATTACAAAATGCCACTCGCTGTAGCATTTATAGATACATTTGACTCTGCAGAAATTCCCATGGTCATGAAGGCCATCACCTTACAAGGTGTAGACCCTGTATACGTCAAAGTGCAGCAACATACATACAATCACAGCAACTCCTACATCAGGCTACATAAAGACTCTGAACCCTTCCAACTCCAAAGAGGAGTAAGACAAGGTGATACCAGCTCACCCAAACTCTTCACAGACAGCCTCAAGATGATCTTCCGAAAACTGGACTATGAGAATAGGGGAATCAAAATAAATGGCAAATATCTTCGCAACCTTAGATTTGCAGACGACATCATACTTCTTGCAGAGAACCTACACAACCTCCAACTAATGCTAGATGAACTAAACGAAAAAAGCAAAGAAATCAGCCTACACATGAACTTCAGTGTAACGAAAATCACGGGCAATGATCACATTGAGAATAAGAACATAACTGTCAAAATCAACGATGCAAAATTGGGAAAATAGACAACTACAGCTACTTAGGACAACGAATCTCCATGAGCCCCTCAAAAGAAGAAGAAATCAAGCGAAGAATCACTCTACAATGGCAAGCCTTTGGCAGAGCAAGCTCATCTTTCAAAAACCAATCGATCCGAATAATCCTAAAAAGAAGAGTATACAACCAATGCATCCTCTCGATAGTCACTTATGGAGCTGAAACATGGAACCTAGACAACCAAGAGACAAACCCCTAAACTGAGAAGCATGCAACACACGTACGAGAGAATCATGCTCAAACTCACATGGAGAGATCACGAGACAGCACAGAATATCAGGGAGAAAACAGCAATGGGTTGGTCATGTTGCAAGAATGACAGACATCCGATGGACATCACAACTCACAACATGCAAAACCGAGGCCAGCAGAATACAAGATGAAGAGAAACAAATTCAGAAAATACTGGCTCTGCAACACCCATGATAGAGAATCGTGGTGGATACTAAGGAAGGTCTATGTTCAACGACAGATGTTAAAAGATTGATGATGATGATCTCATAAGTTGATGTAATGGAAGTCTCTCTCCCCCAGATATTGTCTGCTTGAATAGTGTAATGGTTAGCATGTATCCCACACGCAGAAGGTCTTGGTTTCAATTCCTGGGATGGGCAAAGAGTGTGAAAAATCCTTCATTAGGTTGAATTCCCCTGTGCACTCAGAGTTTACTCAAATAGCAGCTAAGCTGTGTGATCAAGGTGGAGGTATCCCCTGGGTGGACGTGCATCCTGCTAAAGGAGTGGTCATAAAAACTTGTAGGTATCAAGTCGTAGTCTCAACCAGACCTGTGACTCGCAAAAAGCTGACACATGCAACAGAAACCAGGACTTCACTGTCCATCATACACTATGGGGAGGGTGCCTCTTGAGAGACGTGACACTTTACCTTACCCCCTTCAAAATACTACTACTTCTCTTAATCACCAATATTCACTTTGAGAAACGTTTGTGACACTTTTGCTGGATGAGACCTGAAAATATATTTCATCACAGATAATCTGGATTTTCTTCCAATATATACAGGAAATTCAGTTCAATGCTTTTTTTACATTTGAATTTGAAGCTCTTGAGGATTATCTATGGTAGCAGATTATCCAAGAGGAAATATGGTAATCTTGGTAATCTCATGACATAGAGATTAGCAACAAACTTGTAACAGATTCAAAAAGTCCTGATTCACAGACATTCATAATATATCAATTTATCAAAGCCATCAAAAAAGATGGAAAAATATAAGTAATTTTCCAATTGCAAATGCAATTGTATTGTACTTGAAAGGTCATCAAGAACATTATATGGCTCAGCTTTTGTTTCATACCTTTGCAAAATAAAATAAGGAAGACTACTGTCATCAGCATTTCATAGTCATTTGCCCTGATGAATGTTACAGACAAAAGATATAAACTTGCATGCTGTTTATTATATAAGTAGATGCAGAGCTCTTCCCACATCAAATAGTTAGAGACCAGACCAGACAAGTCATAATATCCTGTACTTCGTATTCTCAACAAAGGATGAGATCTCAGGTTGCCAAATGCGAGAGAGACATAGTTGAAATGGGGTCATCCACCAGGATGTGAACAATGCGAACTACGTATTTGTCAAGTGTTTACTTCTTCATGGGTGACAACAAAGAAGGACATTCATTGTTTTAGTTGTTGACAATAAACAGCCCGGCCAGCCAGCGGGCCGACCTGGACAGAAAATGATGCCACACCATCCGGGCCTGTGGATGTTTTATCAAGATATTGTTACACATAGACCGTGAACCATTTCTGGAATGAATCTGAAGACACTCCTGCCATCAACCCACAGGAATCAGTGAAGGCAAATTGAAACTTAATGTCTTCAAGACAACAAATGCCGAATAAAACTTCAGTTCAGGACAGAGCTTCTCAACCTTTATGTATTAGCAACACACTTTAAAGACAAGATTTTTTTGCGACACATCAATTTTTGTTAGCCAAGCCATATATTTGTTATCCCAGCAGTTCAACTGATTCAGGAAAAGTATCTTTTGAAAGGTATACAAAATCATACTCAATCTTGTTCCACACTTAGACACCATCGGTGGCAAACTAAGGTATTGTGACCCACAGTTTGGTAAGCTATGGTTTAAGAGATCAGTATTTTGACATTATGAGAGTTGTTACCTGTAGGTATTTCTGAAGTCAGGCAGATGTCAATAAAATAGTTCCTTCCTCCAAAGCTGTTAATAGTGTAAATAAATGTTTATGTCTAATCAATTTCATCTAAGGTTTCATTTAAAAGTGACTGAACTTGTTTGTTAGGGAAAGTCCATTCTTCCTGATAGTGGGTAGGAGACTTCATTGGCATTTTTTTCTCCTTTTTCAATATATTAGCTGATAAAAATATCTCCTACTACCCACCATTTCTAACAATGGACACTTCCACAAAGTCATGAATAGGGAAATACAGAAAAAAAACAGAAAAAAAAAAAATCACACAGCTGTCAAACTCCAGTTTAATTTAGAGTTTACATTGTTTTTCTCCCCATAACAAGAACTAGAACAATCCTCACCAGACAGTAAATTCTTCACTGAGTATCTATAATTTCACAGTAAATCAAACTTATACATAAAATCAACCTTTCCCTCCCCAGTGATTGGTAGGCAGCTCTCTTAGCAACAGGGCTTAACTGACAAGTCTTACATGTATTCTAATATATATATGTGTATATATGTATATATATATATATATATATGTGTATATATATGTATATATATATGTGTGTGTATATATATATATATATATATATACACACACACACAAGTTGAAGAAATCATCTTCAGTCAGAATTGAAGGAGGAGTAGAATTTGACCATGCAGCAGCCAGACTTGTTCATGATAAAATTAGATAGACTAATAGATAAGCGTGCATCAGGATAAGGTGTCATCCAGTCCACTGGTCTAACCACTGAACTCTCAATCTAGCAATAGGGTAGTGAGGTTCATATCCAGAAGGAGAGAAACCGACAACAAACGCCTCTGAAAACTGGAAAACGGACAATACGAGCCTCAGTGAGAAATCACATCCTGGAAGTCAAGGTGCTTTCCTGAAGATAACAAGAATGCTAAAAAAACACGAGAGAAGTTCAGACTGATAGCTTTTGTTTTTTTAGCTAGCCTTATATTCAGGACACACATCTTTACATGAATTTTTGTATGTTAGATAAGATGAAAACTGATAACAATCCTGTATGTACATACTCGGGAGAGAATGTTGACATTGATGGGGACCAGTGCATTACATTTCTTAGTAGCCGATTCTATTTTTGTATTTAGCCACCATTATTTTCAAACAAATCAAAACAATAACGGAAAAAGCCTGGCTGCTGCAGGGGCAAATTCCTCTCCAACTTTTATCCCGACTGAAGATGATTAGTGCAACTTATTATTATTTTATATATAATGAATAAAAAGTGATTAAAAATGTATTTTTGGGGGGGTATAAAAGTATCTGTCTATCAAGAATGAAGTAAGCCCTTGTGTATTTACAACATTAATTCTCGAAGACATATAAGACTTGTCGGCTTGCCTCGGTAAGAGAGCCACCTGCTGATCACTTGGTCGTGAATTCAGATCATGGTAGGGAAATGTTAATTTCATACATCAGTTTGGTTAACATGATAGGACAGATAAACAATGAAGAGTTCACTTCTCTGAATTAGGTAAGGATTGTTCTTGGTCTTGTTGTTCTTGTTAGGGTGGGAAAAACGAAATCAACCCCAGCCTCTGCCTTGGAAAGTAGTTTGACAATATAGCTAGAATTATGATGTTTAATTCGACATAGTCTATCTCTATGTAACAGACTGTAAGCGGTAGTTGAAATTTTACCATTTTTAGTAAAGAGTTCAGTCGACATTTTAAAAAAACAAAACTTTCAAGACAATTTTTTAGGGGGAAGGGTCCGTAAAAATATTGGGGCCCTCTCCAGCTGCTTAGTTTGCACTTCTTTATGTATGGCACTGTGCATAAGTATGAGGAAATAACTTCAGTTTGAAACCCCACAGAGATATGAAAACATTTCACCTGGAGATGAACAGAAAATACTAAGTAAGGGGTCTACTGGAATACACACTCTCTACCAACCTAAACCTGCACATGTTTGTTCTACCAACCTTAACTCTCACTTCACTTGATAGTATGAACATGTCCGACTGCTGATACCTACACTGATACAACATTCTACCTGCATACACACTCTTATCGTTTCTCACAGGGAATGTTTTAGTCTGATGGTGTGTTTTACTACAATCTCTTTGGTTTATACAACAGAATTTTCAATCAACTTTTGAATCTTTCAAACAGCTTATGTGCATTCATTAATCTAATGTTGTCCTGAAAATAAATTCATTCTTATGACTCAAGTCTTCTTTCAATTCTTATATCAACATTTCCCAATGAAAGAACCCTTCAAGCGAAAGAAAGTTTATTCCACAATAACCCCCCACCAAAAATGATCATTTTTTTTCACCTTGAATGTCTTTTTTTACGTACCAAATATTTCCTTACAAACTGGTGACTCCAAGTAAAACATTATATTTACTAACAAACTGTAGGTCAAATATTACAGTAGAAACTTATTAGTAAACCAACTTATACAGTCACACCAAAAATACACCAGTGAAAATATAAGGATGACCAGTTAGAACACTATATTTGAACCTCAGTGAAGGTTCATCTCATACTTAGAATATCTAGCAAACAAAACTATCTCTTTTGTCTCAAATGCAAATATATAGACATCGTTCTGGTTGCAAGTTTAACCCTACCCACAGCCAAACACCAGGCCTTTTATAATCTTCAATGAAAAGAGAGCAGAAAGGAGATGATCTTTATAAACCAGAAGATTAAACCTCAGGAGATAAATCATCGGAACCTTTGTAGTTCTCAATACACGAAAAACATTCAAGAAATAATTGACAAAATGAAATCTAGATAATCTGAGCTTAAAATGAATACTGACGAACAAACACATTGTTAGGAAGGCAATGACTTTCATTAAGTATCCCCGTTGAGCAATGGAAGCCACAGCAAAGGAGCCAGTGACGTATGCAACCTACATTATGAGTGTTGCTGCTAACTGGAAGAAAAAAAACATTTACTTGACACAATTGGATAAAAAGAGTCCCCCTCTTTTTATATAGATGGTACCCGAGGAAGGCTGTAGAAACAATCAGCCAAAAACTTGTAAACAACGAAAATGACAAGAAAACTTGAGTTCAATTGTAGAAAAAATCTTTTGAATGTTAATGGCTCTTTTCAAAATTATAGACAAAATACTATTTAACAAATAAGTTTTTTTTTCTTATGGTCGGAATTTTTTTTTTGCAGGAGTTTTTGGGGTGAGGGATTATTGAATATACATTTTTTTTTCAGATTGTCATCCCAATCTTTTTTGTCTTCTATCATCGTACGAAGATTCAGCAAATGATAAGGAATGACTTAAATAAGTAATTGACTTTACCTGTTTTTTGTGCGTGAAAGTGTAAATATTCCAGTTCTGGAAAGTTTCATTGAAGGTAGCCTCATGTTGTAGTCTGTTTTGTCACAATTTATTCTCGGAGGAGCTAAGTTTTTTACCATCTTTTTCTTGCCGAGGAAAGGAAGAAAATAAGAGTTGCAACTCAAAAGAAAGAATTGTAGCTTTCTTTTTTTGTTTCTTCTCTTTTATTTCTCTCTCTTTTTTTTTTTTCCTTTTTTGGTAGGTAGCTTCCTTTGGGAGTAAAAGAACACTGGGCCTAATTTGGTGAAGATATCAACTGATCTTTTTGAAGTCACAGTCACAAAAACTGTTCGGGCTAAAAGAATAACCATTAATTGATATGGGAAAAATTTTTCAGCGCGTTCCCTGACCCCAAAATAGTGATGACGGTATGTTAGGCAGAGTTGTCAAAGGTTTGGGTGGTGGGAAATACAGGACTCTGGGATGGTTGAAAGACTTTTTCTTTTACAAGAAACTAAAAATACAATGCCAAATATTGAAAAGAAAAAGAAAAAAAAAAGAAATCACCTAAGATTTTCTAAGCTAAAATTTGAAGTGTGAGTGACGTAGTAGTTAATGGGTTGGGTAATGAAAGCTGAGTCTAAATCCTGGCCGAGGCTGCTTGTGTTGACTTTGCACTAAAGCCCCTAGGAAAGTCACAAATCCATCTCTCTCTCCCTCAGCTATGGTCAAAATACCAGGTTAAATTGACCTCTATAGCCTGATCGGCAATGATAATGTTGTTTGCCCAAAATAAATTCAAATGAGTGATGGACTAAAAATGCCCTTTGGTAAGACATGAATCCATTTCTTCTTCCTCTAGCTCAAGGTGAAATAGCTGTGCAAATTTGGCTCTTTAACCAGGAACGCAATTATAATGCTGTTAGCTTAAAGTAAGATAAGATAAAATAATCTTAGTTTCAACTTTTTAAATCCAAACATTATTTTTCAATTAAGGGAGAAAAAACAAAAAAAAACATTAGAAGCATCTCTCGATCCTTCAAGCGAAAAGCAGAATTTTCAAAATGCCGTTATGAAAAAAAAAAAAAAAAATCCATGTTCTCTCCTCGGCAAATGATTTCAAATGAACATAACGCGAGACTTGGAGCAAAAAGAATAACCGGAAGTGAAAACTTGAATTTGTAGATAAGTAAAAAACAAAAACAAAAAAACCTACTCACAGGAAAAACAGAGAGAAGGGCATTTCCTCTTTTTTTTTTTATTGTTCGCAAACATTTTTATGTGGTTAATTTTTGTATTTATTTACTGGAAACTATCCATGGCAAACAATGAACAGTTGAAACTCTTTTATGAAACACATTTTGTCAATAGCATCAGTAGAAAGCAATTTGGGCCTTTGCATTGCGACTGTTTAGCTCAATGGTAAGAGCAATGCTACATTGAAGCAGCTACCTTAGCAGTGACATGTTCGATTCCTACAGCAGCCCCATTTCCTTTGTTTATTCTATTCATGTTGTCTAGTTCAAGTGATGCATTAAACGTGAAATGGCGTAAAATCATTTCAAATAAGATTTTCTATACAACACAATTTATAATCATTCTGTTGGATCATACATATTCTTTCCTTAATACATATATACTCCAGTAAGCAAAGTATATAATTTAGTTAAAGTTATATATTACCAATGAAATGTATCTATATCAACTATAATATAAAAAGCAAGTGAAACTAATATATGTTACTACTATTATTATTATTATTATTATTATTATTATTATTCATTACTATTGCTGTCTATATTCCTGTGGTCTACTACTACTATAACTTAGTTTTTCGTCTTCAGGCTTTCAAGGAATAATGAATGAATGACAGTTATAGTGCTTCCATTCTCACCCTTATTCCTTACTTTGTAAGGGTGGTTGGGAAGGGAGGAGATAAAGGATGAAAGATATGAGAATTTAAATCTTTTTGCTGCAATATACTATGCTTCAGTTCCTGTAGATAGCATCTATACCCACTTTGTGAGCGGTGAAACATCAAAAGGGGAAAGGAGCAATAAAACTCATAAAATATGTTGAGACAATTCAATCAACATGTTTTATTGGTATGTGAAGACACCAGAGAAGGAATGTAAGATAAATAGAAATCTTAATGGTAGTGCATACGAACAAGCAGAATAATACATTGGATTTTATGCAGATAGAAAAAAATCATCATCTCGACTCCAAATAGAATTATTATTTCACTCTTGTTAATGAATTTATAATTAACAGCTTCTCTGGGTGGAATTAGTGTTTCAGTCTTTATACTTATTGTTTTATATTGCGTATAAGTACAAATGTTATTTAATTTTCAGTCATATCATGATTTAATCCATGCTTATTAATTAATCAAGTAATCAATTAATCAAAGCCATAATGAAAGTGAGGGTCCACTGTTTTGTTTTTTTTTCAGTTTCTGTTCTCCAATTGTGTGGGGCAGGGGCAGAAGTCTCCTGCTTTTGTTTAATATTGGTGGCACTGTTGTTGTGGATTTTTTTTGACTAAAAATAAATGACAGTCGACGAGAAAGAACAAGGGACCCAGTTTGTTCTGCTCAGGGCAAAAACAAAAATTGTTCTCACTTTTCAATGGGATTGTCTTTAGAGTTGGGTAATAACTAAGAGATTAGTGGAGGGATGGAGTGCTGGGGGGGATGGAGGAGAAGAGAGAGAATGGAGAAGGAACAGTGGGAGGAGAGACAAGAAATGGAGGAAAGAGAAGGAAGGTGGAGGAAAGAGGAGGAAGGTGGAGGAAAGAGGAGGAAGGTGGAGGAAAGAGGAGGAAGGTGGAGGAAAGAGGAGGAAGGTGGAGGAAAGAGGAGGAAGGAGGGGGAAAGAGGAGGAAGGAGGGGGAAAGAGGAGGAAGGAGGGGGAAAGAGGAGGAAAGAGGAGAAAGGAGGAGGAAAGAGGGGGAAAGAGGAGGAAGGAGGAGGAAAGAGAAGAAAAGAGGAGGAAAGAGAAGAAAAGAGGAGGAAAGAGAAGAAAAGAGGAGGAAAGAGAAGAAAAGAGGAGGAAAGAGAAGAAAAGAGGAGGAAAGAGAAGAAAAGAGGAGGAAAGAGAAGAAAAGAGGAGGAAAGAGAAGAAAAGAGGAGGAAAGAGAAGAAAAGAGAAGGAAAGAGAAGAAAAGAGAAGGAAAGAGAAAGAGAAAAAGGATAGAGGAGGAAAGAGAAAGAGAAAAAGGATAGAGGAGGAAAGAGAAAGAGAAAAAGGATAGAGGAGGAAAGAGAAAGAGAAAAAGGATAGAGGAGGAAAGAGAAAGAGAAAAAGGATAGAGGAGGAAAGAGAAAGAGAAAAAGGATAGAGGAGGAAAGAGAAAGAGAAAAAGGATAGAGGAGGAAAGAGAAAGAGAAAAAGGATAGAGGAGGAAAGAGAAGGAGGAAAAAAGAAAAGAGAGGAGAGAGGACAGGAATAGGTAAGGAGGAAAGAGAAGGAGGAAAAAAGAAAAGAGAGGAGAGAGGACAGGAATAGGTAAGGAGGAAGAGGGAGAGAAAGTGGGGAATGAAAGAGAGAGTGAGGAAAAAGAAGGAATGGGGAAGGGGGTCATGAGGGAGATCGAGGGAAAAAAACGGGATTAGGGTGCGAGGAATATGGATGAAGAGGGCGAGATAAGAGCATCGTGAAAAGCAATAGAAGAGGAGGATGGGGGAGTGGAGGGGAGGAAGAGAGGGAGAAGAATGAACAGAATGAAAGAGAATATAGAACGTTGCAGAGAGAAAGAGGGGATCACTAGAAGAAGAAGCACACACACACATGGATGCAGAATGAGGATGAGATATGGCATTCTGTGGACGTGTCTGTTCTTGGGTGAGAAACGGTGGGGGGGAGGTATGAAGCTCTTCTTAGGTGAGGAAAGGGTATCAGTTGTGATGGGTGCATCCTCAGTCAACCTGGTCTTTCGCACGTAGAATGCAAAAGGAAAAAAAGATAATGTTTATTTGAGGTTCTAGGAGGCACATTCAGGCATGCAAGAGACTGGGGTGGTGAGTGAAAAGAGATCACTGAAGGAGAGAGAAAGAGAGACAGAAAACTCGTTTCTCACCAATCAGCTTGAAATAAAACAAACATTCTAGACACACTATATATATATATATGTAAATGAATAAATAAATAAATAATACTATAAAGACAACAACTGTTTGTTTCTTACTTAATGTTTTTTATAGACTCCTTAACTGTTGCACTGACAAGCTGAAAATTTGTGTACATGGATTACTTGACCCCAGGATAGGATCATTGTCACTGACCTCTAGTGACCTGTAAAGGTCAATTCAAGGTCAGGCCAACTATTGCATTTCGACCCACCAGAAGGGCTGTGATTGTTACTTTGAGAAGCTTTAGGTTAGAATTTACAACAGTCATTACTTTTTCTACCTGGCAAAGCAGCAACTGGCCAGGTACCCCAGACAATATATATATATATATATATATATATATATATATATATATATATATATATATATACATACATATATATATATATGTATATATATATATATATATATATATATATATATATATATATATATAATGTGTACTTTAGAGAGTGAGACAGACTCGGGAGTGAAGTGTTTGGTGGTAAGGTTTATTAATCCTTATATGTCAGTAGTCCATACATGTTTCGGGATTCATCCCATCATCAGTGGTGTGTGCTGTGTGAGTGTGTATTAAAATGTACCATGTGGAACCTGAGTCCACTGCCAGGAGCTATGCATTGTGGGTGAGTTTTGTTGTCAGGGCTGCGGGGGGCTTCCTATATATATATATATATATATATATATATATATATATATATATATATATATATATCGCTATTGGTAGGGGTTACTTTATCTATGGTGAAGAGCTCATTCTTTGGAAAAATGCATAAATAGATAGATAAACACTTACAACTGAGAAACCAAGTTATAAATATCTATCAATCAATATA
The DNA here is from genome assembly GCA_963457665.1 of Thysanoteuthis rhombus. NCBI lineage: Eukaryota > Metazoa > Mollusca > Cephalopoda > Oegopsida > Thysanoteuthidae > Thysanoteuthis > Thysanoteuthis major. Next base: position 1,441,008 of record OY735229.1, read on the forward strand.
TATATATATATATATATATATATATGTATATATTGTTAAATTTGATTAATTTTTGCCTTCATTTTTAGTTGTTTGGAACGCAATAGGAATTGAAAAGTAAGCCTTTATTGAGTATCAAACTTACACTAATACAAGAGGGAGTCCAGTCCAGTTTACACCTGGCTGCTTTTACCAATAACTCCTAATGACTGACATGTTTTAGTGGTTTTCAGGTGAGACCTAATTAGTGTTATTAAAGCAATCTTTGTTGTAATTATTATTGGTTGAAGTATTAAATTTGACCACAGAAACGATGACCCCAAATTAAAAGTTTTATAAAAAGAATTTTAAATTAAGGTGCATATAAAAACTTGTTGATACTACGACTGATGATAATGATTATAGGAAAGAGAGTGAAAAACTAGGAAAATACCAGGACCTGGCAAGGGAGCTGAATAAGGTGTGGAACATAAAAGTGCATGTGGTACCAGTAATAGTGAGTGCACTTGGAACCGTATTAAAGACACTGAAAATGAGATTTGAGGATATGAGGAAGGATTGAAACCACAGCATTACTGGGGACCACACAAATACTGAGGAGGGTGCTGGAAATATGAGACCTACAACCCCCAGCTGGTAGCAACGGCCTAACAGCAAAGAAAAAGACATAGTGGAGGCAGTACAAACCACAGCACTGCCGTGACACACAAGGACAATATGAGAAGAAGGCTGAAGAACTGAGGAGACTTACTGTCACTCAGTCTTCAGTGATAACCACCGAGCGGCTAGTGTGAAACCGTAATCTACAGCACCTCTGAGGACAGTACAAGTGTAAAAAGTAAGGCAGGAGATTTGAGGAGGCTTGTTGTCACTCAGTTTCCAGCGGTAACCAACAGGCAACTCGTGTGAAAAAGCAAATGATAATAATAATGATGATTACGATAATTTTGTCATTTTATTCATAATCTATAGCATGTTTCTACATAAGGTATAATTACATGCAAAGGCAAATGAAACTGATATATATGTTAGTATTATTATTAAATATTTTTGCTATCTGTGTATATTCCTGTGGTCTGCTACTTGTAGAACATAATTTTTAGGCTTTCTAAATGAGAGAAGAGCAATGAATGAACAGTTGAAGGTTCAGTCCATTTTGATCACATTCAAGCATAAGAACCCTCTTTCATTCCTATCCTTATTCATTATAAGAGTGAGTAAAGAGAGAGAAAAAATGAAAGATATGAGGAGAAAGAATCATAATCAGAGAGTGTAATGGTCGGAAATTTAAAAAAAGAAAGAAAAAAAAAGAAGCAGAATAATGATACAACTAGCTTAATTTCTCTTTTATACTTCTATGAAGAGGCTACGTTTACCCCTGTAGTGAAGATCCTCAGTTTTACAAAAAACAGCTTGTACATCAAAAGTCATTCTGGTATAAGCTCCGGCAAAAATGGACACAAGTCATTTGTTCAATGAAATTATAAATTATAGAAATGTTTGTCCTTATTGTCTGAAGATAAACCATGGATTTCTTTTGCCAGTGGAGAATTAAATGTTTAGGATGGGCAGCAGAATGAGAACTGCATTTCTTTCATTTTTGAGTTGTCACCCTTGCACTTGGAATCTTTCAGAAGTCGCTAAGTGGCATTCCATCAGCCGTATATAAAACAGCGGCCATATTTGCTGTGAGGGTTTTTTCTGGTTGATTATTGAAGAACAAGGATGCTTGGTGAATGTATCCCCCCTAGTTTAATGAAGGGGTCAGTTCAAAATTCCCAGAGGGTTACCAACTAAGAGAGACACCAGAAGAAAGCAAGAAGACACAACAACAGGAAGGTTATTAAAGCAACGAAGATGAGAACACAAGCCTGAATAAATCAGTGTATAAAATGATATCACTTTGATATCACCACAGGTATATGATTATAAGCACAAAAAGAATGGAAAGATTGTGTAGCACCTGAGGGGCTGCTTGACTTAAAATCTTAAAGCTACCAAGACTGGAAGGGCATCTGGCGGTAAGGCAGTAATTAGCAAGGACAACCTTGCAGACTATTACTACTGTAGCGAGTTTGATTCTCACTGGGTGACTCAAACTTGTAGCCTTGTGCCAGTCTAAACTGAGCTTGATTAATAGCTTTATCAAAATTTGAATGTCTGTTGTGGTTGTTGATTGCTACAGAATGAATTGAAATATGAATTTCTCTTCTCAGAAAAAACAAGGAATAGAAATGGTATGGATCCAAAGAATTAAGTACAGAGCGTGACCAGACTCCTGTCTCATCATCTATTCTCTTTCTTTCTCCTTTTCTTTTCTTTCTTTCTAACTTTCTCCCTCACCCAAACTTTCTTTCTCTTTCTCTCAATCAAAGAATTGAGTATGGAGCGAGACCAGACTTCCTTCTTGCCATCTACTCTTTCTCTCTCCTTTTCTTTTCTTTTGTTTCTCTCTTTAACTTCCTCTCTCCTTCAAACTTACTTTCTTTTTCTCTCTTTCTCTCCTTCCTCAATCAAAGAATTGAGCTTAGAGCATAACCAGGCTTCCTTCTCACTATCTACTTTCTTTTCTTTTCCTTTCTTTCTCTCACTTACTCTTTTTTTTCTCTAACTATGTCTCTATCAAACTTTCTTTCTCTCTCTCTCGAAGGATTGAATGTGAAGCATAACCAGTGTTCCTTCTCGTCATTCACTCTCTTTCTCTTTTCCTTTCCTATTTTTTCTCTCACCTTTTCCTCTCTCTCTCTCTCGCTTTTTCTCTCTCTTCCTCTCCATTAAAGAATTGACTTTAGAGTGAGACCAGACTTCCTTCCAATCTTCTCTCTACTTTTCCTTTCTTTCTCTCTATCTTTCTTTTCCTGTCGCTTATTCTCTCTTTCCTCTCTCCTTTTTTCTCTCTTCCGCACCCCCTTTTCCCTTTCACCCTCACTCTCTCTCTCTCTACACTGCCTTTTTTCTTCATCTCTTCAAGCTTTTTTTCTATTTACTATAAGTACTATAGGGCGGGGAGAGGAGGCGAAAGTGTTCTGTGACACAGTTTCAAAATCCTGGGGGTGGGGAGTGGGAGGTGGTCGATACTCCCCCCACCTTGGCCTCCCCCGTTTCTCCCCCCTCCTCTTACATAAAATGACAGTGAAATGGAGATGGGGTGGGGGAGAGAATTAGATTCTCTTTTGTTTTAGCATTTTTTCATTAAATGATATTTTTCCGTTCCCGTCATTGTTCAAAAATGAAAACTGGATCAGCAGTTCCAACATTTTTGACTCTTTGCCCCCCCCCCCTGCTGTGAGAACTAATTTCAAGAAATGAACCCCCACTTCACTCGCCACGAACAAGCAAGATGGCATTGCAGATATAGAATCCAGTGGTGTATGGTGCTTTGTATCTTGAGTGTTCTCTGAGCTGCAGATGCATAAAATCTTGAAAAAAACATTCTAGTGTCCATAAAAAACAACGGATAGCAAAAGGTTCGCGCATTCGATGCAACAAATAGCGATAAGAGATCATCCTCTGATGAGAGGGTCACTCGGAAGGTGCTTTGAAGGATTTTTTTTTTAATTTTGAATTCTTTTTCTCCTCCTCTTTCATGCATGCACTAATCGCAGGGAATCTTGAAACTTTTCATTAATTCTTTCATTTCTTCATATTCGTTCACCGTTTGTGACATTGCATGAGCGTGTGTGAAACTTTACAATTTACAATTTGGACCACCTTCCCTACATTGTGCCAAAAAAGCTTCCACTGGCTAATGCATTTTTTACAAACACTAGAATATTTTTGTGATTTTTGTAGCTCAGAGCACACCTCTAATATAAAGTGCCATAGGCCATCATTGACGAGACATTCTTGTCTTGAATTGACCTTCTTGAATATTGGCTTCTAACACCATTTTTTTTCTGCATCAAAATGTTTTTTTTTTTTCTGTCGTTCACAAAGATGGAACAAACAAATTAAAAGGTAGGACAATGATCTTCATCCTTGTTGTTTTAATCGATGCACTTTGCAAGCATGGATCCAGGGAGTGTCCAGGGGGCCCAGACCTCCCCCGTTTGGATGAAACACAAAGTATTCTTGAGATATCTAGGTACAGAAAATTTTGAAATAAAAACCGCAATCATCCAGTGTAAAAACAATCATGAATGAATCTTAAAAGCCAAAATTCATCATTTTGTTTTTCAGCGGATATAAGTAAAATGTCTTCTGTCTTATTCGCTATAAATCACTTTTACTCATTGGTTCTGTGGCAAATTTCTTCGATTCATTTTTCACTTTAGTCTTTTGTCAATTCTCATGTAAAAAAAAAAAAAAATAAATACAACTCAAATGTAAGTAAAAAATTCAGTATCACAAATTTCTGTTTTTTTCTTTCAAAAATTTTTTCTCCTCATTTTGCCCCCACCCTCCTTTGGCTGGTGTACTCTCCAGCCTCCCTCAGGATGACCTGACTTGTTTTGTCCAAACAAGAAAGAATCGTGAACAATCTCAACAATGAGGCGCAGAGGATTACTTATTGCCACAAACAGCTAAAGAAGGTCGGAGAGTTGATAGGATCAAACATAGTGAAAAAAACAACAAAGATGCAATAATGACAATATGCCATTCCAGAAATTCAAACAACATTTGAACTTTCCAGCTGAACACAGTACAAGAGTATTTACATGGTTATTTGCCAGTAATCAAAGTGTGATATCAGTTCTTTCTAACTTGTCTGCTGTCACAGACGAGATAACTCGTCTTGAGCAAGTTGTCACTCCAATGCCATGGATGAGATAATGCATCTTCCAATAGCGTCCTATTTTTTTTTTTTTTCCTACATACATTTAAACAGATCTTACATTTTCAAGATAGTCTATTTTACATACCAGTTCAATCGTATGAAAATAGAACGTTTTAAATATCCAATCGAGACATTTTGTTTCTATCGATGTTTTACGAGAAAAGCCTGGGATTGGATTAGCTAAGATAAGAGCTTAGAGTGTACTCATTTAGCTGCTGAGTGCACAGAAAAATTTGTCCAAAGGAAGAGTTTTCCACACACTTCACTCATACCAGGAATCGAACCCAGGACTTTCTGAGCATAAGGCAGACATGCTAACCATTATACAGTCCGAGCATATTCCTGGCACGGGAGTTATGCTAAAATAATATACTTGGCAGGGAAGAAGTTAATTGAGCTTTCAAGATTAGATTTATATATATATATATATATATATATATGTATATCACGCATGAAGTTTCTAACAAGCTTTTTTAAACTTGCATTTCTGCCAACAAAATATTTTTTCTGCTTCTATAACATTTGTGGAGGTGCCGATGGCCAAGCAGTTAGCAACACAGAAAATGGGATTGGCGGACTGGGTACAAACTTTGAAATCATTGGCATTCACTAATCCTATTTGGAAAGGCATGAATCAATCTCTCCTTCCTCCACCTCTAGGTAAAATAGTGGGTGAAATTAGTGATGCTGCTTCAGCTGCTTGTCACTGCTATAACACAAAACCTCAAATAACTTTGAAGAGTAGCCAAAAGATAGGAATCAGGAGAAGATTTGCGATATCTGATGCCCCAGCACGGAGAACTTGCCTTAGCCACCGTAAGGGCAATATTTCTAATATATCATTACTTGACCATTTTGTGATTTTGTTCTTGTTTTTTGTCTTTAAAAGTAGGCTGACGGAAACTCAAAAAGTTTAGTATTGTACGCAAGATTTTCACAGAACCAATAACAAAAAACACCCTAATAGACCAACATTTTAGAACGGATATTGAGATTTTGGCAGCAGGCAGTGTTGGGAGGGCAGAATTTTAAAAAATGGAAAAGAGGTGATCAGTGAATAAATAACTTCTCTCGTTTCTTTTGTTATCACTAATAAAAAGTCTGAATTTTCAAAAAACGAACTGACGCAAAAAAAGTGATCAATTTAGTATAAATTTATATTGTGAATTGAACCCCCCACCTAAAAAAAAAAAAGACTAAACAAAAAAACCTAACCTATTTACAGAAGAGGATTTTAAAAAAGAAAAAAAGAAAAATATTTTTTCAGAGACACAAGGAGTAAATTTTTTAATTTTCAGCCCTCTAGCTCCATTGGTGTGACATGTACATGTCATACACCAATACATAGTCAGTCAGACCCATTTGAAACTGGATGAAACCATTTTTTTATAGTTTTGGTGATAGTTTTCCGTATTCAACCATGCAGTTTTTAATCTATAGGAAATTGGTCATTACGTTTGGTCCAAAATGAACTTAGTACAATTGACCGAATTTATTAGAAACGACCACATGAATAAATCATCTTAAACACACATAGATGCACCTACAACATTTGATTAGCTGATAAATTTTAAATAACACCAAACTTGAAGCAGTTCTTCAAAATAATGACCATACACTTGTAAATACTTCTCATCTTTCAACACAGCGGTGGTTGAATTTCTCTCTCAGACAAGTCAGCAACACTTTGCATCTGTTGCTGAATGGTCCAATCTTTTTTTTAAAGAATGAACCAAATTCTTCAGAATACTCCAAGAGGATCAAATAGGAGACTCCATTAAGGGAGGGTGAGAGAAGAGAGAGAGAGAGCATCAAAGAGAGGTTGGAAAGAGACGAGAGAGAAAACGTCCACCCATTACTTCAACTAAAAAAACAAAAGATCATCCATTTCACAAAATAGAAAGGTTTTTTTTCTCTCAGTTTATTTGAGACGTTGAGATTTTTCAAGAAATTGTTTTAATTGCGATTCCATTCCAGATAAGAATTTACTAAAGTAGCAGACACTTATAAAATGTAAATCCCAAACTGCAATTCCTGCTGACACCACTTACAGGCCAACTTTTTGGGAAGAGACATGAACCTAGCCTTCCCTGCACTTAGCCTTATCATGTCATTTGTGCTGTTCCTTTCTCACAGATACCATTTTATTCCTGTGTATAGTGTAAGTCAGATTGAGAGTGATGCTTTGGTGGGAGAGACTCTCTTTCCATGAATCATTCTGAAGGCAAGCCTGAATATCTCAAGAACTGATTCTATATCTGAGCAAAGGTGGCTGTAATAACTAATGGAGGATCGAATAGCTGAGTGGGTCAACAGCACAAAGAATGGGGTTGGCGAGTTCAAACTCAAGTTGAGGCAGTTTGCTTAGACTTCAGATTAATGCCAATATGTCATGGGCCAGCTTGGCAGGGTAAAGCCTGTATCCAACAGTAGACCTTACCGTCTGGTAAAAGAAAAAACTGACAAGACAAAGACTGCCTGGACTCATGTTGAGACTCTTCTTAGAAATAAAAAAATATACCCCATGTCTTATATGGTCAGTCTTGTAATTATCTCTAAATGGTTTCAGAATTAACTATGCACATTGGCCTCTGTGCTTTGATGGCAACAGTTATAACAAATCATCAATTTTTTATGAAGGAATGTTTTTGTTTTGACTAAATGAAAAGTTGAGAATTAAAAGAAAAGAATTAAGTTTCAGGGAGTGGGGGAAATAGAAGAAAGAAACTTTCTTTTCTTTAAATTTTCTTCTTCCATAAATTCTTTTGAAATATTCATTTCACTCAGATATTTAATTTTTTATGGGAGTAAAGAGTGAAAAAATTGGGACATATTCTCAGAAAAGTTGATCCACAAACGAAATAAGTGGGATGAAAACAAAACAGAAAAAAATTTTTTCAAATTAGCTCTCTTTTTTATTGAGAAATAATATTTTTTTTGGTTTTGTTTTAATGGAAATTTTTAATTGTGAAACAAAAAGTCATAGATTTCCCCTGTTAATTGATCTTTTCGTGCACGGCCTTCAAAATTTCATTTGTCATCAAACAAAGGAAGAGAATAAAAGGATGGATGAATTAGGAAATTCAAAAAAACAAACAAAAAAACCTTAAAAGATCCCATTGAGAAAGCCCTTCCACACTTTCAGGACCCCCAAGAGGGAGATCTGATGTCACAAAAATTGACACAATTATCACAACATGATAAAAATCATGACCCAATTTTTTTCTGACTTCAAAAACATTTTCAACATTTTGACAATGATTTTTCATTTCAACAAAACTGAAAAATTAAGAAATCTGACACCAATTGATTTTTTAATGACAATTCAAAATAGTATTTTCCCGTACGAAATAATCAACTGTCTCTTCTTCCTCCACAAAACACACCACATCCCTAAAAATGGAATTAGAGTTCCAATAACTAAAATATTGATCCCCAAAACGGGAGGATTAAAAACACAAAATTTTCACTTGTAATTTACAGGCCAGCACAGAAGTCACGGAAGTTTTTTGGGAGACGGGTATGATAACAAATGTTTATTTGTGTTTTACTGACCAAGAAAAATAAAATAAGAAATGGAAAATAATTATATAAAAGTACTTGATTAATTAGTAAAAAAACATAAGTGTGAAGGATGGACCTGATGTGATTTGAATTTTTGGCTCCTAGTCCCCTGCACGAACGATCGACCCCCCCCCCACCACCACACCCTTGTTTCCCAGCACCCCCTACCCTAGAGACTTCCAGCACCCCCAAGGCGATGGTAGTACCCACTTTGGAAATCACTGCATAAGTTCCGAGTGCCAAGTGCAGTGATTCTCAACCCACCCTTTTTAAGATGGACTTACAGAAGAAAAAAAAAAGTGGATTCCAGAATTGTAGAAAGATCAATATTTCAACAGCTGGAATCTACCAATCTGTGCACCCACCTAAATCTACCCCCCCACACACACACTGATGAGAGTTCCCTCTAGTTTGAGAACCTTCTGGCCGAATGAATAGTGCTGGTCATGAACACGAGAAACATAAGAAAATCATTCAAAAGAAAAAAAAAAAACAACAGAAAAAAAAAATCAGTCTATTCATGTTAGTGGCACCGGTTCCAGAAGCGATCGTCTGGTGATTTGATACTCACAGTGCCATGTCAGTTGTCTCGGCACAAACTATATTCCATCTGTTTATTCGTCCAAGGCTCCAGCTTCTTCGGAATGGAGACATTTTTTTTCTACAGAAAAATGAGAAGACACAAAAGAGTTTTCTTCAGTTGCTGCGTACTTTCAAGTGTAAGTTTCTAATTAGTCCGTTTTGCCACGCGTGAAGCGGTCCTGACCAAGGTTAGTGCCTTTGAAGCTTTGCTCGTTTGATAAGATAAGTGTGTGTATGTATGTGTGTGCAGATCTGTTAAGAGTGCAGATGACGTTTCAGTAGAAGACCATCAAGAGGAGATTAATTATTATTAACATTATTATTATTAGTAGTAGTAGTAGAAAATGCCTACTGCTATGTTAATGGTATACCTAAAGCTGTGTTCTGTGTCAGTATGTTTACATAGAGGCCCATTAACTAAAATTCTTTAAAAGGTAGTACAAAGTTCCGTTAACTAAAATTCTTGTATTCATTTTTGGTAAAAAACAAAATTTGCTCATTAGTAAAGTAGGTTCATTTTGGTAAAAGCCCCATCATGAGGAGATTGATTATCATTAGTAGTAGCAGTAAATATGCCAGTTGTTTTGTTAACAGTATATCCAAAGCTGTGTACTGTGCCAGTATGTTTACACAGTAATTTGAAAGGTTAATGCAAGGAGCTGTTAACTAGAATTCTTGTATCCATTTTGGTTGAAAACAAAATTTTAAAAATATTGAAACAACAACTGTAGGGACAATGGAAGTAGTTACAGTTATATTATCAGCAGCCAGCAAACAAACACATGTACACACAAAGTGGAACATCCAATTTTGCGTTTATGTGTTCCCATTACCAACTTCCTTTTTTTTAAGAAGTGATCATGACTGAGGTTAGTGCCTCTGGAGCTCTGCTTGTTTGATAAGGTGTGTGTGTGTGCAGATCTGTTAAGAGTGCAGATGACGTTTCAATAGAAACACCATCATCAGGACATTAATTATTATTAGTAGTAGAAATACCAGTTGCTTTGTTAACAATACATCTAAACCTGAGTTCCCTGTCAGTATGTTTGCACAATAATTTGAAAAGTTAACACAAGATGTTTCTAAATAAAATTCTTGGTATTCATTTTGGGTAAAATACAAAATTTAGACAGTAGTAGTTGAAGTTATATTATTAGCAGCCAGCGAGCCAACAAACACACATTTACACACAGTAGAACATCCAATTCTATGTTCACACAATCCACTTCCTCTCTTTTTGTCTGTTATGTCACTGACAGACTGACATATCAAAATTATGATTATTGGTCATATTTGAATTATTTTATCATGGAGAAATACTTTTTTGAAAAACTGTCTATGGTTTCAAAAGATCTTTATGGTAATAAAGTGCATAGGGCAAGAATACATAGAAAGATATGAAGACATTAATCTTCCAAAGAACAAAAACATTAATGATCTATTATCATTTTTAGACCAATATTGAACAACCATAGTCATCAAAGATGGCAATGGATTCCATGCTTTTTTTCCTTATTTGGGCACATGTGTGTGTGTGTGTGTGTGTGTGTGTGTGTGTGTGTGTGTGTGTTTATGCTTGCTTATTTGCTTGTTCCAGTGATTCTGGCCACACTGCTTTGTCTACGGATTGGATGGGTTTATTAATAACATCTAGATCCTCCAGAGTCAAGATGTTTTTTTGTTTGTTTGTTTGTTTTTTTTTTACTCCATTTTAGATGTTTCCAGTGGAAAATGCAAGTGATGTCATTAATAGAATTTATTCTAACCATAACATCATTTTGATGATAGGGTTGTCCAATTATTGACTGTGAGGGCGAGTTATCTATCATCTTAATTTCTGTTGCGTTTTTAATCACAACTACTCAGACCATTAGTCCACGACAGTAAACACTGCAGAGTATGCTATAGTTGAGGCATGAACTTTCATCCTTCTTATCTCAAAAAGTCCACTCATGTACAGCACTATTCTAGCGGCTGAGCTACTAGGTCTCTTAAATCTGGCAGAAAGTCAAATCAAACCCTTAAACTAATCCTTCATCCTTCTCCTATTGGCACCATATTTGTTATTGTTCTTACATACACTGGTTATTCTATTCATTTCTGATCTGCACAGTTCATTCATCCACTGACTTAGTCTGATGGTCTGAGTTAGTTGCAATGAAGAAAGTTCAAGATGAAAGAAAATACTAGTCACTAAACAATAATCGTTAAGAATGCTCCATCTAATGGAAATAAATTCAGGTTAAAAAGGTTAATGACCAAACAAAACATTATGTTCAAAGTGGTAGTGTCTAAAATAAAATTGACAGTCTTTGGCACGATTTAAGATTTTGAGAAATGACAGAGTTTAATTTTTTACTCTACTGATAATATAAACTTGACATTTCTTTGAGTCAAAAAAATAACACGATTCTTGATGAATGTATAAAAAAAAAAAAAAAGAGGCATTTCTGCAATGTGGTAAGTTGCAAATATTAGACATTTTTATTAATAGCATTAGTCATCACAGTTGTGAACTTCTCACCCAGAGTTTTAGTTAGGTTCCCTCAAACCACAAATCGTGTTAGTCAATTTCTACATCAGAGAGGGAAAACCAACCTAAATGGTTTAATGAGTTGAACTACTTAATTGGGAATGACCACACACTTTTGAATAATCTTTGACACCCTAACTGAGTCAAAATCAGAGAGAAGACCTGTTTTCATAGCAAAGGACAAGAACCTTTAAACCGAAACATTCAAGGAAGAAATAGAAACACACACCGTAGATACAAAAGTAAAAGGCGGCTGGAAAAACATCTAAAAGGACAGATTTCTCAGTCACAACCAGATTTTTCTAAAAACTCGTGACTAATGTTCAAGAAATGTGAACAGAACAAAAAAACAACAAGCAGATGCTGTTCAGAATACACTGTAAGAGGACAAAAAAAAAAATGCTATTTTATGCAGACATATTAAGAGTTATGTATAGAAAAGAAAAAGGGAAAGCATCCGTCTTTTAAGAGACAACTCCCATGGAAGTATAAACGACCAGTGACAAAGTCCCAGTTTCCTTTGAATGTGTCAGCTTGGCAATCCTTGCAAGTTGCAAATCTGGTCGGGAACAGGATTTAATACCTATAAATTTTTATGATAACCCTTTTGGTAAGATACAAGTCCACTGAAGGGATGCCTCCATCCTCATCATACAGCTAGGAGCGTACTCAGCTTAGAGTATACAGGGAAATTTGTGCCAAAGAATTTTCCCCTCTCTGCTCATACTGGGAATTGAACCTGGGACCTTCTGCATGTGAGGCAGACAGGCGAGCCATCACACTATCTGAGAAGACTAGACTTATGTATGCAAAAGAGACAGACTGACAGCAAGAGAGAGAGAGCTAGACAGACAGACAGACAGCTAGAGAGAGAGAGAGACAGCAAAAGAGAGAGACAGACGGATAGCAAGAGAGAGACAGACAGACAGACAGCTAGAGAGAGACAGACAGACAGACAGCTAGAGAGAGACAGACAGACAGACAGACAGCTAGAGAGAGACAGACAGACAGACAGCTAGAGAGAGACAGACAGACAGACAGACAGCTAGAGAGAGACAGACAGACAGACAGACAGCTAGAGAGAGACAGACAGACAGACAGACAGCTAGAGACAGACAGACAGACAGCTAGAGAGAGACAGACAGACAGCTAGAGAGAGACAGACAGACAGCTAGAGAGAGACAGACAGACAGCTAGAGAGAGACAGACAGACAGCTAGAGAGAGACAGACAGACAGACAGACAGACAGACAGCTAGAGAGAGACAGACAGACAGACAGACAGCTAGAGAGAGACAGACAGACAGACAGCTAGAGAGAGACAGACAGACAGACAGACAGCTAGAGAGAGACAGACAGAGAGAGAGACAGCTAGAGAGAGACAGACAGAGAGAGAGACAGCTAGAGAGAGAGAGAGAGAGAGAGAGAGATTTTTGTGTATATCTTAGTATAGAGTGAAAGTAAACGTCGAATCATCTTGGGAATTCTGAAGAAGAGGATGTCTGCCAGCAGATCATCAGATAATTTCAAGAAAGACAAACAATTAAAGATTTAATCGAAACGTTCTACCAATTTACAGTCAGCAGACGTTTCGCAGAGTTACTTTTTCCTGAGTGCAGATGTACATGGCACTCGGCAATTACTGTTGACTTCGAGAAAAAAACAAAACATTTTTTTTATTTGCGATAAGGACTCAAATCCCTGCAGACTTTTTAAAAAGGGAAAAAGGAAAAAATTCAGAGCGGGATTGAATGAAACCATTGTTTCCTGTTTGCTTCTTAATTTGAATCCAATGCAAAAAAAAAAAAAAGGATTAATGAATGGAGCCTTTGTCAAATTCAAACATTCTCTCATTTGCTTAACTTGACTTCTTGTTTGCATATTAATTATGGCTGGTGAAATTACAAAAATTTGGGGATTAAGTATTTTTCACATTACAGGCAATACTTGGGTTATGAACATGTCCTGTTCCTAGATCTGTTCATTATACTTATGTATAATACTTTTTATTATGATAATACTTTTATCATTAACTTTGACTAATTTTCACCCTATTAATTTTTAGTCCCTTTTTATCACAACTTTGACTAAAGCCATCACTCTACGGCATCAAGTAAACAGCATGATTGGAAATAAAGAATAAAGATCGATTATTTGTCCCCTGGAGAGGGGAATGTTGGGCCATACACTGCCATACTGGGCTATGATGTGTTGGCCCAGGGGGTCCGATGGATTGGTCACTGCCGATGTCATTCAGAGTAGCCTTAGATCCCATTGATATAAAGAAGGGTATACAACCAATGGATCCCCTCCCTGATAGTCACTTATGGAGCTGAAACATGGAACCTAACCAAGACACAAACCCCGCAAACGGAGAACCATGCAATGTGCACATGAAAGAATTATGCTCAACCTCACATGGAGAGACCACAAGACAGCACAATAAATCCTGGAGAAAACAAGAGTCCGAGACATCATAGAAACTATTAAAAAAAACTCAAATAACAATGGGCTGGCCATGTTGCAAGAACTGCAGACAACCAATGAACATCACGACTCACAACATAGATCCTCAGAAATCACATGTGCGACCAAGGCCAACAGAATACAAGATGGAGAGATGAACTAGACAAATTCAGAAAGTATTGGCTCCGCAATGTTCATGATAGAGAAGTGTGGCAAATCCTGAGGAAGGTCTATGTCCAACAACAGACATTGAAAGACGGATGATGATGCTGACTCGTTATGATGTTAAAAAGCAATTCCTATTGCAAAAAATAAATTAATAAACTTGAACATTTGTTGATTTAGAGTAAATTTATTTTTTCAATTTTACTATGGTCTTCTTTTGCCAATCAACACCCTATTGTAAGACGTAATCAAATTTTTAAATTTCATTGGAGTTTTCTCTTGGCTTTGCTAGAAAAAAAAGCTCAAAGTCTATAGAAATGAAAGCAAATTTTTCACTAATTCTCAAGTAGAATGGGAGATTTCAAAGTCAAGGCTCAAGTTAGTTTACTTTTAAACTTCTGACAAGCAAGACATCAGTATGCTATGGCCAGTAGTTAATGATTAGCGGTTATTTGATAAAATTACCAAATGAACCTTTTTACAAATCAGGTTTTTTGTTGCAGTTTTCCAGCTGAAATTTTTTTTATCATTCCTAACGGTCAAGATTTGTTTTGTTTTTTTTTTTCACATAAGCAGTTATAGAATTTTTTTCTCTCAATTTTAGGTGCTTTCTACAGGAATTTGTTAGTTTAAAGAAAAAAAATTATCAGGTTTTACAACGAGGGTTACAATGTTACTATACTGCTCTAGTTGGCAAAATTCTTTTTCTGAAAACTGAAAATTTCTGGATCGTTCTGGGGTTTAATGGATTGAAAGTGCCTAAAATTGGAAGAAAAAAATATTTTCTCCTAGAACTATGTACATAATAAAAACAAAAACAAATCTTAAGCCATGTTTTTCATTCATTTAGACAAAAATTGGAGCTTCCTCTTTCTAGTAAAGTTGGGGAAAACTCAAGGACATAATTTTAAGATTTTAATCAATTACATTTTCAAAATCAAAATGGCTGCCGGCTAACTGTGTCGAGGGAACATCATTACGTAAAAGTCCAAGAGCCAATGGACTGCCAAACTAAACTAAATAAAACTGAACTGCAACCATACAATTAATAAAGCTTTTAAACACCCCTGCAATCAGAGAGAAGAATGAAGCTTTGAAAAGCATTCAAGTTTTCCAATGCTATCACAAAAAATAATAACGTAACAAAAACCAGAGAGAATACGCGCGTTCATGAAGGACAGGTAAATTAATCTTCAGCTGACACCGGTAAATTAGTTTGAACAATATAAACTTGATACTGTGAGAATTAGCATTATAAAATTTTAACCCTACACATAATTAAAAAAAATTTTTTCTACTGAAGATGGACAATGTTTTGATGATGGACCATTGTTTGTAACCAAATTTAAAGAAAAAAAAAAAGATTCATGACAGTCCGTCCGTAAGTACGAGTTCTTTCTAAGTCAAGTGTTCATAACTTGGAGACTACTTGTATTTCATGCATTTTCTTGGACTAGTATTTTAATCAGGGTGTGATGAAGTGAATTTGTGGCTTGTACTGCAGAAAACTGACTAAATGTGCCCCCTCTATGCTGATGTTATAAATCTGTTCATTGTTTTGAACTGAAATTTCTAATCAATCAACCTGTAATGAACTGAATCTCAATCAAAGACAGCAACCTTTATCTCTATAATCCCTTCTCACCTGTTTTTTTTTTCCATCCATCGTACTTCCTAATGTGCATACAGGTCTCGTGGCTGCGTTACTATGTTTACCCACACTCTGATCATCATTGTCGTTTTTGAATACAATGTCCTCGCTGATCCATTCTTCAGCCTTCCTCAAGTGAACATCATTTTAAGAGGGCCAGCTGACAAATCGCTGAATACTTTTCTCTTTTTGATATCAGAGATCAGCATAAAGGTCAATTCCTGGGGACTGATGCATTTGTTTTTGCACAAGTCTGATGTTTGGTCAGTTATAATTCAATATCAACATGATCCAGATGCATTCATGGAAAATATCCATCCAAACAGTCATCCCTTGCCATTCACAGTTCAGTCTTGAATGATTTAATGGGAATATTTTTGGAAGTTTTGCTGTGTACCATGAAAAAACTGCATCCCAAAAAAGACACTGAAAGGTATAGGCAGAATGTAAAAAGTTCAGGAAATCATAAAATTATCAACTAAAAATCATTTGAAAACCAGAGATAATGGTAACTGAAAACTTGTTTAAAAGGGATTTGGCAGGGATGGGAATCATAAAAGTTTATTCCCGGGGATTTAGCGCTTTGGCATTATCCCTGGTGCCCCCCCCTTCCCCGCCAATGGCAAGGGATTACTGTATGAAAGTCACCTCTAATGTTTATATCAAGGTATATTTTAAAAAGACATCCGTGTATAAAATATAGAAATAGGTTGGCCCGAAGGAGATTAAACATCTGGGGCAATTGTATACCAAAGATTTTGTTGATAAACTCGGCCCAGACCCAAACATAAACTTATATATATATGTTTGTATTTGCGTGCAAGATATACAAACGATGTGTTGTTGCCGATTACCGGCAGATAATAATCCAGGTAGCATCTAACCAGCTGTAGATTAGAGATATCATATTTACATAAAATAAGTTAAGGCAGGTGTATGATAGACATATACAGATCTTTATATATATCTGCAGAAGCAGTAGGCGGTCACTGGGAGGCTCCTTGTAGATTACAATCCAGGAAGTTGGTGGCCTTCATTTTATTTCCTGTTAGTCCTTGCCAGGCTAGAGATAAAAGAAGACAAGAACTACCGATTGTGTCTATGTGAACGAAAAAGCACTCAAAGACCTAATACATCCGTCAACACCATGCATTGACTAAAAGGTAAAGAATTACGTCTCTTAAGAGACAAACCCCAATTGAGTATGGTGGCCGATGATGGGGTCTAACTTTGTGTTGCATGTGTTAACTTAGTAATCCTTGAAAGTCCCAAGGCTGACCAGACTTTACATCCATAAGTTTTTATAACCGCCCCATTGACAGAATGCAAATTCACCAAAGGAATACCTCCACCGTAATCCAATAGTTTGGAGTGTACTCAATTAGCAGCTGGGTGCACAGAAAAATTTGACTTGAGAGTTTTCAACACTCTTTGCTCATACCGGGAATCAAACCAAAGACCTTTTGGTCGGGAAATAGACATGCTAACCATTACACTATCTGAACAGACCATAAACTAAAAAGTGAATGAAAATCTGTTCGTATACAGCAACAATACAGGAGAGTTAACTTGGTTACGATTTCCATATTTCGGACTTTTGTTTTCGTCTTAATATATGAAAATATATCTTTCAATCAAAAACAAATTCCTGGATCCACCCCAATTATTCAATCAATTCTTCCTCGTTGATGGTCCAGCATTCTGCGAGATGTTGTTGAAATTCACTGAGAACATTTGGAGATATTGTGTGGACAGACGGACATGAATGAACACATTTATATCTTCCAACTTTGTTGGCAGCAGTAAAAGAGGGGAAGATATTTGTAGAAAGTTTTGTTATGTCAGTTAGTGTATAGGTGGCATCATGGGGATTGAATCCATAGGTGTCCACTTAGGGGGGGAGGGGGCAAATGGGGCATCTGAACACCCTGGAGTAAGTCTTCTTACTGATAGTGAAACTCATAGTAAATAAAGGATAATGGTGTAGTACAATTGTTTTATGTAACACAAACAATGTATCCATATAAAAAGATGGTAATATTATTTGCAGGTAACAGGGTTGCCTCTATGGTATATACCAAAAATATAGCTCTTTGCCCCAACCCTGGGAAAATATATCATTTGGCCTCAACCCCCCCTCTGAAAAAGATGCAGCAGACACCTTTGATTGAATTGTTGGAAGTATTGCTTATGTTTACTTATTGATCTGTAGATTAAATTCAATGAAGAGGGAGACTGTAGGGTGAGGAAGAGGGAGACTGAAAGGTGGGGAAGAAGGCTCTTTAGAGTGACCCTTTTTTAAAAAAATTTTTCCCCGATGGTTGTGTTCAGTGGTTTGAGAAGAAAATGCAAAAAACATCCGCCATTAAGTTTAGAGTGGATTTTTTTTCCTTTCTTATGAACAAATGGCTAAAATTAAACCCAACCATTTGCCGCGTGTATAAAGGGTCCGGTACACTTCAAGGTATGTATAGAATTCTAACTTTACAAAGGCTACCATTGTCACGCTAGTAAACAAGAATATCATCAAAGAGACGGTCAAATTCTAAATCAGACATCTATTTTTATATAATTAACAGAGACTTTTTTACTTTTTGTTTCTCTGTCTGTAACTATGTACTCTTCCACTCTAAGGTAAAAATTCTGCTGATAAAAATGTTTCCTTCTCACTATTAGGAACCACGGTCTCTTCTGCTTCAATGAGTTCAGTCACTTTCTAATAAAACCTCAGATGAACTCGTCAAGATGTAAATATCCATTTGCACTATTAAAAACTTTGAAATAGTCAACTATCAAGTGTTAAAATAAGGAAGACAAAGTGAGTTAACTGCACTACGGAGATGATTTGACCAAAGACATCATTCTTTCACGGGTAACATCTACTTTATTATATGGAACCAAACAACAAAGTAATTGTAAAAGAAGTTGTACTTGAGATAATTATTTAAACAAAAGGAAGGAAATGATTAAGAAGTTCTAAAAAAAGGAATTAAGGCAAGAGAGGTGGGGGACCCTCAGGGAAAAAATGTATTTGTAATGCGAGAAAGTTGACTAATGAAGACCAAAAATAAAGGAGAGAGAGAATCAAGGGTTTTGGTCATTGTCAAGGGAGGGACAGTGTCATGTGGAGGTTGGTTCCCAAATTGGATAGAACTAAGGACTTCCTTCCTGCGACCGTTCATGTTTTTGTTCCTCTTTAGCAGGCAAGCTTGTGTCCGACTGTTGAAGCTTTTCTCCAAGAAAAGAAGCTTAGTGTCAGAGCGGGGTCTCTTTTCATTCACAACAACAAGGCAATCAAAGCAACTGACAAAGAAAGGCTAACGAAGTGGACCTGATGACAAGGACAGACATGTCCAGTCTTTGAGGCGCCAAGAATCTGTTCTGGCAGAAAATTGGAAAAGTGAAGAAGAGTCAGATATATTCTTCGAGAGCCAAAATGGATGTCAATCTGCAACAGCCAAGAAAAGTGCATATGAACTACAAAAATGGATGGTAAAATCCTACTTTACTCAAGGAGTAAACATCAGATGCTGTAGGTTGCAGACTCTTTACACACGGTGCAAAGTATGATCTTATTTTGAACATTTTGTGATAAAATGAAATATGGAATGGTAACCTAAGGCTTGTGCCCATTGTATTCTCTCAAAGACAGATACATATCAGAGGCAGATTCAGGATTTTAAACAGGAGTCGACATTTTTTTACGATAATCAAATTAAAAGATGTATATGATAAGTAATCATGAAGTAACTTTAAAAACAAAAAAAATTAAGATTATATCGATAATTTTAATTTCTTCAAATTTATTCTTATAATTAGATGAAGTATTGCAACATTATTATTAATTTTGACTACTTTATCCCAACTTTCCGTTGCTTTTTATCTCAACTGTAGAATTACGGTCCAAGTCAAAGTTGTGATAAAAAGTTAGGACGAAGGTAAAAACTAGTCAAAATTAATAATAACAATACTTGAAATTATTAGTTTTGTTATAAAAATTCTTATCTCAATATCTAAACAATTTCTATAAAATTATGCTTCATCAACGTGGAGCCCCCATTATTTCAGCTGGGAGTATTAAAAAAATTAACATTTAATAGAATACTTCTCACTTATTACAGTTTTTATATACATTTACACATCACTCTAAGTGACTTTTTGGTCAGTCAGTTCTTGATATGTTGCATTGGTATGAAACCTGGTCCAGACGCTTGGGTGAACCATCCCCATATTCTTCTTCCTCTTCTTTCTGCTACAACAGACCTGGTTGAAGCATCGTTAAGCTTATGGTTCTTGTCGGGCTGGATAACAATGGTTACATTTACTATTTGAGCCAGGGGGAAAAAAAAAGGAGGGTTTTATACGTTGTCAAGAACCAATGTAGCAGTAAATCAAAGATCATGAAAACAGACAATTTTAAAATTAAAACATTGGCTTTTTAATTGAATTAAACTAGTCTAGGGGGCAGAGGGGTTTAAAACAATGTTTTTTTTTGTTTTGGGAATGGAGCTGGGGTGTCAAAACTTTCAACATAGGTTTCTTTTGTTTTTGAATAGGTCTGGCTAACTGGTTAGTCAGTTGGTTGGTTACCTACACATGTACTGGCCACAGAATTAGAGCTAGAGGGCTGAAAGTTCAAACATTTACTCCTTATAACGTCTAGAAAAAATGTTTTTTTCATCTTTTTTGGGGACTTCACCAACAAATTGTTTTTTTTCAAGTGCAGTGTACAATTTACAATGAAAGTCTACGCTAAACTGGTTCTTTGGTGTGTGTCCACATCTGTTTTTTGAAAATTCACATTCTTTTAGTGATCAACACCCAACGAAGGGTGAGAGAAGTAATCATCGACTATCCCTTTTTTTTTAAAAATTCTTTATTGATCACTCCAACAAAGCATGATGCCAAATGACATTGGTCACATGTTGGTTTCTATGGAGTGACTAACCAGACCTACACAAATAATATCTATAACAGATTGTTTCATTGTCCATCCTTAGCTAAATCATTAAAAACAGATAAACTACCAAAATTCATCTCTATGATAGAATGGAAAAACATTTCTGTTTTGTGACAATGGCCAAAAGTTGTTGGATTAAAGAGTTACAATTTTATTTTTTTTAGTTTTTTCACCTCAAATGAGATAGTGTCGGTCAAGATTGCTGAATTGAAGAGTTACAACAAGAGGGGGGAGGAAAGCAACTTATTCATTGATTATCCTTTTTTAATTGATCACCCCTAGTAAAGCATGCTGTAAAAAGACAGTGCTTACAAGGGTTTCTATTGAGTGACTAATCAGAACTGTTTTCAAAGTGCTTTATACTAACACACACACACAGCTTTCTTTATTTGCTCAAAGATCTTTTAATTAATTCCAGTTTTCTCCAAATGTCCTGCATATAGATAGATATGCCACAGGGGTATCACAGATTTTCATCATCATCATCAGTCTTTTAGCGTCCATCGTTGGACATAGACCTTCCCCAGGATTTGCCACACTTCCCTATCATGGGCGTTGTGGAGCCAGTACTTCCTGAACTTGTCTAGCTCGTCTCTCCATCTAACATTTTGCCAGCCTCGGTTGCGCATGTGGTCTCGGGGAATCCATGTTGTGAGTTGTCTGCCATTCTTGCAACATGGCCAGCCCACCGCCATTTGAGATTTTTTATGGATTCTATGATGTCTCTAACTCTTGTCTTTTCCCGGATGTACTGTGCTGTTTTGTGGTCTCTCCATGTGAGGCCCAGCATTATTCTTTCATGTGCACGTTGCATGGTTCTCAGCTTACAGGTCTGTTTCTTGGTTAAGTTCCATGTTTCAGCTCCATAAGTGACTATTGGGAGGATGCATTGGTTATACACCCTTCTCTTTAGGATTAATGGGATCTTATTATTTTTGAAGGTTGAGCTAGCTCTGCCAAAGGCTTGCCATCCTAGTGTGATTCTTCGCTTGATTTCTTCTTCTTTTGAGGGTCTCGTGGAGACATATAAAACTACAGATGCAACAGTAAGTTATGGCTTTACAGTCAAAAATCACGCAGAGACAAAAAGAGAATAATTCATCACAATTTAAGCTATTTCCAGCTCTAGACAAACAAGTTGCTACAAGCAAAAAATTAAATTTGCACCAAGTCACCGACACATTCACATATTACAATCCAAGCACCAAAATGCATTCTTCAACCAATCAAAAAATTAATTAGAAGCTATTTTAAAACCTAGCAGTATCCCTCTTCCTCTCTTTCTGTTTGCTTTAGTGTGACAGAAAACCTATGAACAAACCAGTAAAGTGACAAACTTTTCATAATGTGATTTTCTGAAAAAGATGTTTATTCTAGATAAAGCAATTTTGAGTGGGAGCTGAATTTGTCAAGTAGTGTATATATTTCTGCAAATAAGGCAACCTTTAAAACCTCCAAATAACATGCTAAAAAACAGGGTCATCTCATAGACAGGATATATAATCAATGACTAAAAAGAGAAGCAAAAGCCATGAAATTTAGACTCGATTGGGGTCCTGCCAGATATGAAAGTCGCCTTATCTGCTGAAATATTCAGTTTATAAAATAGACATGCTGGTTTGTGATTTGAAGAATTATAAAATAAACTGAGATAACTTCAAAAATTTTCAAAAAAACATTTTCTCCTCATTTCATTTTTTCAAAATATTTTTCATTTTCCTCTATTAATAATTATTCTTTTTCTTTCAAATCATCACATGACCCTTAGAGGCATGATTGCAACCTTCATTTGGGTTGCGACTATGAGTTCGGGAACCACTGCATTAGAACAATGGAATATGAAAGTGAAAAGATGACAGCAAGATCTGAGTGATGAAAAAGAAGGATAGAGAAAGAAAAGATAAAAAGAAAAAAGAAAAGAAAAAAGAAGAAAGAAAAAAAGAAAAAGATAAGAAAAAAAGAAAAAGATAAGAAAAAAAGGAAAAAGATAAGAAAAAAATAATACACACACCCAATCCCCACCCAGGACTATCATTCATTCCTGCTGATCCTGAAAGGTGAGCCCCACGGGACAAAACACAATAAAATTTCTTCATTTAGATATCAGAACAAAATTCAACTCTTTATTTCGATTCTAGACTTAAAAAGCTTCAACTCAAACGTAAGTAAAAAAAAAAAAAAAAAAAAAATCCAGATCACAAATTACTTTGTTGTTTTTGATGTTAGGAATTTGTTTCCTTTTCCAAGTCCCGATTTGTGAAAATTGATTTTTCCATTTGAATCCGACCCTGCTTAAAATCCTGGATCCCACCCTCTGGCCGGTTCTTCAGTTGATGACAGAATAAAACACACACAAACAAAAACACAATAAAAAGAAAAAAAAAAAAAAAAAAGGAAAAAAAAGGACAGGTCTGGTTAGTCACTCAATAGAAACTGTCAAGTGACCAACATCTTTTGCCAGCATGCTGTGTTGGGGATGAACAATTGAAAAATAGGGAAACGGGGCGATCAATGAATAATACACTTTTCTCGCCTTTTATTGGTTAGTGATCACAAAAAAAAAGCACAAATGCAGTTGGACGCAATCTAAGGGTCCAATTTCACAGAAAATTACATTGTAAATTGAACACCCCCTCTAAAAATTTATTTTGGGAAGAATTAGAAAAAGGCATTATTTTTTTCTAGACATAATACAGAGTAATTTTTCAATATTTAGCCTTTTAACTCCAATGGTACTGTCTCTACTCGCAACACATGCATAGTCAGCCAGACCAACTTAAAAACTGAAGAAACCAATGGTGACAGTTGACGTTTTCTGAAAGGAAGGGAAAAAATAGGACGTTGACAGCAAATTTGCAGGCTCCCCACCCCCCCAACAACTTCTGTCCATCATTCATACACCACCTTCTCCATTGCCAACAGAGAAACTCCCTTCTCCTACCTTGCCTTGTCCCACAGGAATCAAACAGAAGCGTTCTCTAAATAACGAATAATTAGAAGCTAAATGACTTGAGATAACGAAACAGCGCCACAAAGAATTAGCGACGTAATCTTTCTGATAAGGTTCATTCATTTCTGCTTCCCTTCTTGTCTCTATGACAACAGCAGAAACGAAGCAGCGGGACAAGGAAGGAAGGAGCTGGGTGCTGATCATGTCATTTCATGGGATTCCTCATCGTCAAGCGAGTCAGGTTATCTCTAATTTAGGTGTCTTCAAGATTTCCTCTCAGCAACCCCGTTTCTTCCCTCCATGCCGTCAAGGACAAAAATCAAGCACTTTGCTTTCTTAAGTTATCTGAATCTGATACAAGGTTGACAATATCTCCCTCAAGGTAAAATCCGGGTAACCTTGAGCCGCTGTCAAATATATATTATTTTTATCATAGAGTCTAGCAGTTTATCAATTTTCAACGATCTTTCTAAGGATGGAATATAAAACAATACGTTATGAATATGATTTACACAGGGCTGTTTAGTCACTCAATGGAAAACCGTCAGGAAACCAACATTTTTTGACAGCAAGCCATTTTAGGGGTGATCAATAACAAAAATTGGAAAAAAGGAGTGGTCAATGGATAAGTTACTTCTGTGGCATTTTGTTGGGCAGTGATCAACCTAGCATTGAAAATTGAATCCCCCTACGAAAAAAAACTCATCTTTTTCAGGAAAAAAAAAACAAAAAAGATAAAACATTTTTCCTAGACATGAGGAGTGAATGTTTGAATTTTCAGTCTTCTAGCTCCATTGTACACATGTTATATACTTAGCAAGCCAGCTGGACCAACTTGAAAACTGAAGAAACCTATGTTGACAGTTTTGGTTTATGATTTCTAATATGAATTATAATGTAATAAATGAAAATTGTTTGTTTACAGATAATTTTAATTTGTTGCATTGAAAATAATTTTTAAGATTCAGAAAAAATTAAATGATACATATCTAAATTGATGCTAAAATAAACAAAGAAAATTCACGAGAGAGACAAACATATCCTTTGTGAAAAATCAACACGATAACAATAATACCATCGCTTCCATATTCAAAAACTCAGTAGCATGGTACAAGGCCAACATGTGAGAGTTCTATTTGATAAGACTTTACACAAAACTCAAGTACATAAATAAAACCTGACAAATCAAAATCTGCATGGGCCACAATATTATACATAATTCACTTTCTCATCAACTGAGGTTGGATCACTTGAACATCACCCCACCCTTAGACTGTTTCCGGGGATGGGGGGGGGGGTTAAAGTGATCTCCATTAAGATGAAACGGATATTGTAATATTGGGACAAGGTTGAAAAGCCAGAAACAAGGAGATCCATAACTAAAAGCTCAACTTTTTAAAGAATTACTTATAAAAATCTATACAGTGTGTTAGATCTGACATTCATGCATTCAAAAAATCATGGCATTTTTACTAGTGAACAATATCTTCTCCAGCTTTATTCATCGAAATAAATTAATTCCTTTGTCTTTTCTAGTTTCATCAATTTTCCCTAAATTACGATGGTTTATAATTAAACATCCAACACCTTAGATTGCTTCAGGGGGGAGGATTTTCAAATGATAGAACTTCGGTGTAACAATGTTCAAACGACCATTCTACCGGGGGAGGATCTTCAAATAAAGTGACTCTCCGTTTGAAGTTTCTAGACCAAAGCCAATTACCCAATTTTTTTTAACGAGGACGACAAAGTCATTGCAAATATTTGTACAAATAAACATTTTCATATGAAATAGACTTATTTTATCAGATTTTATTGGCATGAGAAACAAAGGAACGTTTAAAATCTTTTTTCTTCTTAACCATTCCTCAACCTCAAGGGATGGAGAAAGAAAACTCAGATTTCGAAATTATATTTTCAACACAGCCCCTTCACAAAAACAGTCAGTCTAATCCCAGTCAAAATAAGCTACTGGTAAGCGACCGAAAAGATGGTGATGAATTTTAAAAAAAACAAAAAAAACCCCATTAAAGTCGGTAAAATGGGAGACTACTCCCAGATAGTGAAACAATCGGTGTAGACCAGTTGCTTTCAATGTTGATAGTAAGAACAATGGCTTTATTTGAATCAATGGAGTGAATATAATTTACTACGGCATGAATTCCATCCATCCATAATAATTTCTGGCTGATTGTTTCACCAAGTGTGAGTAGTCTCTCATTTTACTGAAATGAAACTTAAAAAAAAAAAAAAAAAGGCCGAAGAATTAATCGAACCTAAAATGCAAAAACAGTCAAAATTAAAAAGTAGAAGAAAAACTTACGTAAGAATATGACAGCAACGGTATATTAGTCTTCCATGGAAGAATGCAAACAAAAGAAAGTGGGGGTGTAGGGAGAGGGAGGGTGTGACTGTATAGGTTGGGTGGGTGGGTCAAGTGCTAGTAAGTATCCAGTCCACTATGAGTAATGGTCACTATTCAATGTGGACTTGGAGGCCACAAGTAGATACATGGGTGGTGGTCATCATGCCATTTTCTTGTTTTTGTTTTTTGTTGTTTTTTTTTTGGTTTCTCAAGTTTTTGATTTAATTGGCTACTTTCAGTGAGTGACCATCCGTCTCTGTCCAGTTCAGGGAGAGACTAATTATGCTTTACAACAGAAGACTGACCAACTGCTTTTTGCTTGGCATGCTCGTCAGTTAGGGGTTGGGTTGGGTTAGACTGAAGTAGGGAGGGAGGGATAAAAAGGGGTTTCAATAAATTATGATAGAAAGTACTATTATTATTATTATTATTATTATCATTATAATTATTGTTATTAAAAAACATCAACCAAAACAGTCAATATCAACAAGGGTTTCTTTAGTTTTTAGGTGTGGCTGGCTGGGTAGAACTTCAAACAATTACATCTTATGTCAACAAAAAACTTCTTTTTCTTTTTTAAATTTACCCCTCAAGATAAGTTTTTAGTGCGTGCGAGGGGGTTATTTGCCATGTACGTTTACACTAAATTAGTCTCTTAATCTACGTCTGGCAGTGTTCACACTTGTTAGGAAACCGTCAACCAAAACTTAACATGTTATCTTCAGTTTTCAAGTTGGTCTGGCTGGCTGTGTATCTATCACATATACAGGCTATACCGATGGAGCTAGAGGGTTGAAAATTGAGACATTTGCTCATTTAAATAGCCTTCACTCCCTAAAACAATTGCCAGGCAGCATTCACATTTGTTTTAGGAAATCCGGATGTTTTCAGTGTTCACAAACAAAAGGCGAGAGAAGTAACTTATTCATCGACCTTTGCCCTTTTCCAATTTTTAATTGATCTCTCCCATCACGGCTTACTGCCAAAAAGACATTGGTCACATGATAGTTTCTACTGCACAACTAACCAGACCTATTTAATTACGATTATTCTCATTCGGTGAATTATGAAAAGAGAAAGAAAGGGTGGGGGTCGGGAATGGGAGAGAGGAGAAGAGGAGAACGAAGGAGAGGGCTAGGAGGGAGAAGAGAACGAAGGAGAGGGCTAGGAGGGAGAAGAGAACGAAGGAGAGGGCTAGGAGGGAGAAGAGAACGAAGGAGAGGGCTAGGAGGGAGAAGAGAACGAAGGAGAGGGCTAGGAGGGAGAAGAGAACGAAGGAGAGGGCTAGGAGGGAGAAGAGAACGAAGGAGAAGGCTAGAAGGGAAAGGAGGAGATAAAGAGAGTAAGAATATCCATACCCATCAAAAATGAATCACCGTTGCTCACACAAGTACCTGAACTAATTATCTAAAAACTAAGATAAAATTATCTTAGAAAAGATTGATCTTTCATGGAAAATTAACAGCACAAGATTTTAGGCATTGTTGATCCAAAATGATCAGAGAGACCCAAAAATAGTAATTTTTAGAAAAAAAGAAGTTTCAGATGGTGCCTAATGGTGTACTCATGGAAATTCATGTGACCAGGATTGCCTAGAAACACACACACTCGAAGAAAGGAGAATCTGAAGCCTTTTTGGTTGGTTGGTCCGGCCAGCCATTTGTGGTGATTCGATAAAATATGAAAAATACACGAGAGAAAAAAAAAAAAAGGAAAAACTACCAGAGAACATTTTAGAAGCCAAAAGAAAGTGTTTCAGTCAATGAGCCACTTAGAGAAGAGGTCCTTAGAAATCCTAAGAATTCATGAAATCCCACTTAACTCCTTCCCATTAAAAGTATTTGCCATTTTGCAAAAAAGAAAATAGATATGAAAATTAGAACGTATTTCATACGGGATGGTTAAATGGTGCATCCAGAACAACCATTCTCCACCTTTCTTGCTGCGGCTCCCTCAAGAGATTTTCTCAAGTTCCACGGACCACTGCCAAACAGGGATTCATGATGAACAGATAGACGAAAATATGCTGAGTATTATTGGAGCCTATTGCCCCCTTCAAATGTACCTGGGTTCCCAAGTGAACCATATGGCCCCTGTTGAGAATGGATATTCTAGAAAACGATTTTCTAAAGAGAAGGTTCAAGTCTAACTAGTTGCCTACAAATTTGGCATTTTTAGCCTCTTTCCCTACAATTGAAACCAGGGAAGAACTTGTTACTCACTCAAAAATGGCAAATTCAGAATTTTTTCTAACTCTGGAAGTCTGGAGTTGATTTTGTTTTCTTGCCCTAACAAGAACAATCCTCAGCAAAATGAGGGGTGTGAACCTACTTGTAAAATCCACATTTCCCTACAGTGATTTGAAATTTCGATTAACTGATTGCAGGGAGAGTTGTCTTACTGGACTAAATTGACAAGTCTTGAATATCATTAAAAATCTATCATACAGATACACGTGGATTTATTTCGTTCTAATAAACTTATATCAATCTCCCCCAAAAATATATTTTAATGATACTTTATTTGTTATACAAACAATACAAAAGTTGCCATAATCATCTTCAGTTGGAATAAAAATAGGAGTGGAGTTTTACCCTGCAGCAGTCCAGCATGTTCATCCTCTATTTACAAATGCATTTCAAGGGAAAAGCAAAACTGGCAGATTTGAATCAATTTGACTGACTTATTCACTTAGTAGCATAGTACCCATCAAAAATGATAGGATTGTTTACGTATGGATCGATACTTTTGCCTTGGATCAGAGTATCCGTGCACTCTGCCTAAGATAAGTGTTGCTTCCCAGCTCTCTGCAAAGGATCAAATTATAGTTTTTTGTGCAATTCACTGGAAGTTACTGACAGAGAAACAAATAGAAAAAGTTAGATAATATTTAATACTGTTGTAATCAATGGATGCATAACAAGAGTACGAAAAAGTCGAACAAGTTTCAAGTCTGTTTATGTTCTTTATCTTGGTAATATATCCTGAAGCTTTTTTGACTGACACTTCTCAAACGAAAGTTTGTCAGAAAATGTATAAATGTGCTTTGTGTGAAAAGCTTTGAAAATATTGTTAGACACGGTAAAGTAAGACACAAAGAAATCTTTCTGTTTGTACAATACCGGTTCCTTGTTTTTCATGAGAAGGAATTCTAAAATACGAAGGTGAAACAAAAATCCGACAAAACTTATCGTCGAAATAATATTTTATGCACTTTTAGAATTTTTGCAAATTTTCATGAATATCTTTTTTCAGGAAAGACATTTTTTTGAAGCATCTGCTGTATGTGGTATCAAGTAGAGACCATGGGGGTCGATTTCAGGGCTTAGAAAATCTTTGTTGATTTGATGACCTTGTAGCATCTGACGACCATGAAAAGAACTTTTCAGAGTGGAGCCGGGGGGGGGGGGTAAATAAGTGGGTGGGAAGAAAGAGGAAATGACCAGAGACAAAAGATGACCGGTGGTCAAGCACAGGATTTTGAAAGTTCTTTAGGTAAAGAAGGATACTTGAAAAACAAGAGCTGAAAGAATAGAAAAAGGACTGTTTGAAAGGGAAGGAGGAAGAAAAAAGGCAGGATGAGAGAGAAAAAAAAAAAAAATTTATATATATATATATATATATATATATATATCTATATATATATATATATATATATATATATATACACACACAGAGATTCATAGAGACATATATATATATATATATATTTATATATATGTATATATATATATATATATATATACACACACAGAGATTCATAGAGACATATATATATATATATTTATTTATATATATGTATATATATATATATATATATATATATATATATATATATATAGAGAGAGAGAGAGAGAGAGAGGCCAATGACAAATAGGGGAAGGAGAAAGAAAACGTAGCAAAAATAGAGAAAGAAAGATGGAAAGAAAAAGACAGAGAGAGAGAGAGAGAGAGGAGAGAATAAAAGAGTGAAAAACGAAGCTCCTAAAAAGTGAGAGAAATGGAAGAAAACTAAAAGGGAAGGAGGAGGAAAGGAATGAATAAGAGAGGGAAAAAGTGAAAGGAAGGAGAAGGGAAAAAAAGATGGAAGGAAGGAGGGGGAAGTTTGAGGGAGATAACTGAGAGAGAAGGATGTGGGAGAGAAGGAGGAAGCAAAGGAAATAAACGGAGGGAGAGACAAAAAAAACAAGTGTTTGCTTGGGGGGGGGGCAAATAAAAGATCAAAACAAAAAAGAAAATAAAATAAAGAAAGAAAGACACCTATTAAGAAAAAAACAAAACAAAACAAAGAAACAAGAAATTAATTTTCAGCCAATCTTCAATTTTTTTCTAGAAAAACATTGAAATAATAATTGAGAGAAACCACAACTCACACCCCACTCCCCGTAACTCCGAGCCTGAAGTCTAAAGAGAACTTTCAGGAACTATTTCCCTTCTCAATTTTCTCCTCACCAACAAGCACTCCGAAGTCAAGACCAAAATTCTATCCGAGGATTAGGAATTCTTGAAATTCTTTCAAATTATATGATACCATGTTTTACTCCATGTAGACACACGTGTGTGCATTTTTTTTTTATACAGAATCGTTCAGTACATAAGAGTCTTTGAAAAAAAAAAAATTTACTTCAAAACAATTACTTACAGAATATTTTTGAAGAAAGTGTTTCATGATTGTTACACAATTTTGAAATGGGAAAAACTAGTTCCATATACAAAATTAAAAAGCACCCAAAGTGTGCAAACCTCAGCCGGTGCTATACAATTAACAAAAAATTGAATGAGAATCAGTTCATATAGAGATACAATGCAGGTTACTGTGTAAGTTTTGGTTTATCAGACGATTATCTCTCTTGTTATGGCCACAGAAATGTATTGGCCAAGGATTGTGGCTATGAGACATATTTCCTGAATATGAATTTTATTAAAACTCAAAATAGAATTTGTCTAACCACAATTGGAATGGTTTAGACTTTGAAAAAAAGAGAAAAAAAAATTCACATCTCCATCAATTGGCAAAATCCCTGCCAGTCATTTACATAATGACGTTTGCAAGAATTCTTTTACTTCTTTGCCATCATTTAAGCCATGGAACAGTTTTGTCCCAAGGTCGGGTTTTTGGTTGGTGGGGGTCATAATTTTCTACCATTTACACAAATTGAGTAGTTTTGTAGCAAAGCAACTGACAAAAGTGAGAACGAAAGAGATTGTTCAACAGTCAAATCTGTAATCGCCCTGGTTTAAAGGTTACCGGGTTTGTGACTATGCAGTTCCCCCCACCTCCAGAAGATACTTCCTTTGATTTAAAAAGACCGGTTCACAGTTGACCTTGTTTTCAGTTGATATTTAAGTCTAGCACCAACTCCTCCAACCGACAACATCTATTTTCAAGCTTTCTGCAAACTCAGAGGGAAGGTAGCAAGATTATTTCTCCTTCCCACCGAAGACATCAGTTCTTTTATCAGTTTGCCAGAATTTAAATGTAAACAGGAAGGAAGATTAATATCCAGGAACAATGGTTCTCAAGTCAAAAACAAAATTATTATACTTTATCAAAAAAATACATGCTCAAGGATTTTGACTATAGAAAAGTATTGCCAACAATTTTATGTATTTAAATGCATTGTTATTTTTTTTTTACTACAGAAACCCAATTTTTTCATGCCAAAGTGATTTTTTTATGTATAACATATAGAGAAACTTTCAGGATGAATTTTTTTATGGGTGAAGATTATCTTAATCTCAGTTAATAAGATTTGAAAAAGCTCCTTCTCTAAAATCTAATAACCTTCTGATCATTGGCTTCAGCATAGAATGTCTGCTCTTGGGATAAAGAGAATGGGAGAATCTTAATATCTATTTTATGAGAGGAGAGCGACCTAAGAAGTAGAGACAAATCTTAAATGGAAGAAAGAATAGAAAAGCAGAAAGAATTGAGGTTTTTTGGGGGTTTTTTTTTTCAATTCTTTTTGAGAACATTTAGAAAGAAGAAAAAGAAAAAAAATTCTCCATAAGAATAAAAACCCTTAAATTCTTTCTATTTCTGAGATTTGTCTCAACTTTTTTTGGTAGAAAAGTACAAATGTTGTACAGATATCATGCAAGTAATCTGGGTGAAACACTTGTTTCTCCTTCATATGGTTTCAGAATCAAAGAAATTTGTAGATTGTTATATAGTTGGCCTACACATGAACTTCAGTAAAATGAAAATCATGTGCAACAATCACACTGAGAATAAGAACACAACTGTCAAAATCAAAGATGCAAAACTAGAGAAAGTAGACGACTACATCTACCCAGGACAATGGATCTCTATGAAACCCACATAAGAAGAAACCAAGCGAAGAATCATTCGAGGATGGCAAGCCTTTGGCAGAGCAAGCTCAACCTTCAAAAACAAGACAATCCCATTATTTCTAAAAAGAAGAGTACACAACCAATATATTCTCTTGACAGAGCTGAAACTTAGAACCTAACCAGGAGACAGACCTTCAAACTGAAAATCATGCAACGTACACATGAGAGAATCACGCTCAACCTCACATGGAGAGATCACAAGACAACACAATATATCAGAAAGAGTCAGGCCGAATATAAGATGGAGAGACAAAATAAACAAGTTCAGAAAATAATTGCAATGTCCACGATATAGAAATGTGGTAGATCCTGGGGAGGGTCTATTTCCAACGACAGATGATAAAAGACTGATGATGATATGTAATTTAAGTATCATGTCATGAGTAGCATTAATCTCAGTATCTATAATTTTGAGAAGAAACACCAAAGTTGTGACTTGTTCAGACAAATCTCACCTTGAGTTTTAGTCAGGGCTTTCACAAAAAGCACATCGTGAGAAGCCATTGTAAATAAGAATGTAGTGAAGATAGGTCATCTGTTAAGTGACAGTAAACTGAGTTACAGTTGAAATAACCAGAGGTTATTATACTACATTGTATGGTCAGAAATAATCAAGGCAAAAGTACTAAAATTGGCCTGTCAGGATAAGGTTGATATAAAATACAGTAAACCTTTGCATTAATGGACCCCGATATAAAGGTTTCAAAATTAAGCGGACATTCAACTGCAAAAGTGATGTGTGCAATCAGAGATCTAGATCTAGCCAATTTTTTCCCCAATTTAGTTAATAAAAATCAGTGATAGCAGATAGCTATAAAATGAAATCAAATCAGCTAATTATTTTTTTGGAAAATGGCCTGATTTTTAGCCAACTCAAAATATATGTATACTGATATTTTTAGCAATAAACTTAGCTCTGTGAGAAGTTTAGCTGATTTTAGCCGTTTTTTGAAGATCAATCATATCAAACCAAATATGAAAAAAAAATTTTTTTATAATTATGTATACTGATATTTTTAGCAATAAACTTAGCTCTGTGAGAAGTTTAGCTGATTTTAGCCGTTTTTTGAAGATCAATCATATCAAACCAAATATGAAAAAAAAATTTTTTTATAATTATGTATACTGATATTTTTAGCAATAAATTTAGCTCTGTGAGAAGTTTGGCTGATTTTAGCCGTTTTTTGAAGATCAATCATAGCTAATCAAACAATAATAATTATAATTTTCAATATTTATTACTTAACATTGATTCTGGATTGTCAGAAAGGAAATTTCAATTTAGAATAAACTAATTAATTTAGTTTTTCTCAAAACACAAATTTCCAATTGGAGCCGCAAGGATGGAAAGCACAAAGAATTACTGGCAAAAGATTTTTTTATTTTCTGAATTTAATATTAGACTTTTTACTTTGAGTTTCCGTTGTTGTGTTAAGAAAAAAAGTTTTGATGTAAATATCCTTGTTTTGATTAATTTGTGATTAAACTAAAACTACCCGTTATTTATTTTTATTCAAAGAAAAAAAAAAAAGATTCAGTGAAATTTCGATTGGATTTTGTCTACTTTTCAGTAATGCAGAGAACCAGTGTCAGATAGACATTTCATCATTATCATTTGTCTTTTTATCAAATAATAAATGCCTCTATGGGCATCTCCATAATCAGTTTACATTAGAAATATATATTTGACATTGAGATATACATTAATTAAACCTACAGAAACATAAGAAACTTGATAAAAAAACAAACTAAAATCAGAGAAACATTCACGAGGCACATTTTATTTATTTATTTTTCCTAAATTCTTCTATAGATTTCAGCAGCTCGATCAACTTTGGAGCATCAATTCTTCACATGATCTCAATAAATATACATTTTATATTGTATTAAAGCTATTTTTGCATTAAAATAATCAAATTTGATTATAAGAAAGTTGAAAAGAGGTAAAGAAATGGCCTTTCTCTGGTAACATAATGATATTCGCAATCAATGGACAACCATCCACCCTAATTAATCTGTTAAACTAGGGATTTACAGGCATTGCTGGGAATCTGATACAAATACTAATTCTCAAAATTTTATCTTTTCCTTCTTATTTGGTTTATCATGTTAAAAGTGGTTTTGAGAAAACGAAATGAGACAAACAAGATTAAAGTCAACCTTAAATCTTATCTAATCCTTACAAAGAACAGGGTCCAATGACCCTGCGAGTTTTAAGGAATGATTCTGTTGAGTGCTCTCACTACTATTATGACATGCTCTGCTATTTCTCATCCTTTAGTGTCAAGACTTTAGTGTCATGACTTGAGCTTAAGTCTTGCTAAGTGCAAGAGGCAGATTGCCTTGTGCAACCTAACAGATTCAAATACAAGAATTGGCCGATAGGTATTACACCATTTTAAAATTGATGATACACAAAACAGCGGGTGCAACAGAGTGTGGAGAGGTTTCTGCTGCAGAATGTGACACGAGGTCAAGTTTAAAGTAGAGGCCAACACGTGTGCATGTGGCCAAGAACAAAAATTGCCCAGTTCCTGTGATCAGTGTCCCGAAAAAGTCAATGTGATTCATGACCCTCCCCTTCAAGGGAGGTGCTGCCCTGGGACAACTGACCTCATGAAACTGGGCATACTTCATTTTTCTTGAAACTACTTGATTAATCATGAAGAGACCTTTAGATTTCAGTTTTAGTTTGTTCAGAATTAATAGAGACCAGTGGTTAGTGAAACCATTTGTAACACACAGACTAAAAGGGATTTAAACGTATTACATAATAAATCCTATATTACACGAGACGCAAGATTTAAATGTGTGAAAATGTTAGGGTGGGGAACATCGACTGAGTGAATAGCAGAGAAAGTTTTATAACAACCTTCTATTCCCCAGAATAAGAAAGAAAAGGCAGAAGATTAATGATATGCAGTGGAAGATGATTGTTTGTAGATTAGAATAAAGCAGATTAGGATTAGAAATAAAAAGCAGTTGTTTGTTACCTGGACGGAATCAAACAGGAAACTTTTTTTTTTTCTTTTGGTACTTACCTACAAAAGACAAAGGGAAAGGAAATTTAAACAAAAACTCAAAATAAGTGCAAAACTATCATCATCATCTCAAACAACAATTAATCATTATCAGGCAACAATATCAATCATCATCATCATCATCAGGCAACAATATCAGTCATCATCATCATCATAATATCAGGCAACAAAATGAATGGATCCCTGCAGAGCAATAGCTAGCAAGCTAATCTCAACAGCCATCTAATGAGTTCGATCCACACTGAGTGTTATATACTCATATGCCAGACTAATCAAAGTATCATTAGTTAACAAGCTGATATTGCCGACCATTATTATAAGTTTGACCTCCACAGGTAGCCCTACACTTGTATCCTTGTGCTGTGCTAAAGTAAATTGAATAAATATCAGAGTGCTTTGCCATGAAGCAATGGTTAGCAAGCTCATCTCCCAAACCCTTACTACTAAAGTGAGTTCGATCCTCACTGTGTACTGGTAATAGTCAATAGAACAATGTTAATTCTGCATTCATGATAATATTCAGGAAATGAAACCTTTCATCCAGTGACCTTAAACAAAACTTTTGAAAAGAGATCATTTTTTGGAAACATAAGTCAATCTTAATACAAATCTTGTAAGATCTTGGAGTGAGGTGAAAAATTCATTATTTAAAAAAAAAAAAGGATCTGTGAATTGAAATCTCAATCAACATTTTTGGAATGAAAACGAAAAAAGGAAAAAGCAAAAAGGAAATTTAAGGAAAAAAAACCAAAAGAAAATTTAAAAAACAAAAATGGTTTTGATTTCCCGTTAAGAAAAAAAAAAAATCAATCACCAGAAATGATGAAAATTATTTTTCACTGCCAATTTCCATCCGAGTCTATTCATTCATTAATCTATGGCACCCTCCAGGTAACTTTTTGCCGAGAAAAATGTTCACTCTGCCACTGCAGGCAACTCTGAACACCAAATGATAGAGCGTTCGACTTTCATGGTTGCGTTGTCATGTTAATTTCACGTCAGCTTCAATCATATGCAGAGGTATAGTGCTAAAAAAAGTGAGTAAATACAAGGACCCTAATGAGCAAAGCAAGCCTTTTCAGATGATCGGTTCCAAGGGAGTGAGGTGGATTATAGGGTTACCTTGATTCCATACAATATGAATATATATATATATATATATATATATATATATATATATATATAAATAATGTGAACAATAGGAAGTGAGACTCAGGAGTAAAAGTGGATGGAAACTTGGTTTATTAATCCATATATGTTTTCATTGATAAGTTGAACATGTTTCAGGAGATATTCTTCCCATCTTCTAATTTAAGATTGCAAGTTAATAGACAGAATTATGATCTTAGTTGTACAGGCAGTCCTTTACTTTTGCACCGGTTGTGTTCCGGAAAAACTTTACGAAAGTTGAATTTCCGAATCTTGAATCATTGAATTATATATTAATCAGGAAGTTCCGTTCCCTGAGGGCTAAAAATGTACGAACACCTGAATCTCGAGGCATTGAATTAGATATTGATTAGGAGCTTCCATTCCAATCCAAGTTACAAGATTTCTCCGGGGGATTGTGACAATCTAAACATAAGAAATACGCTTTTATCAATCCTTGTAACCTTTGCAAAGTTGTCAGAGTGCACCAGACCCATAATACAGAATAAGGAAAAATAAGGACAATAAAACCTAATTAATAAACATTTTCATTGATATAATTAGAGTGTTATATCGATTACTAATTAATTTAAAAGAAAATTATCCTCATGTTCGAAGCACAGCTTATTGAAGATTGATATTGGCCAGTTTCCGAACAGTTAATATCTATCTTTAACTTTATTGTATTAGTTTCATGGGGCCTACTCCCTCTTCACATCAAAGTAGTATTATCATTTTTACATTTTGTATTCATTTTCCCAAAGATTATATACATAAAAAAAGTCTCAAATTCATACTAAAAATGTATTTAGACACGACTTGTGTTTAATAGTACTCTGTAGTGAATAATTGTTATGGAGGCAATTTGTTATTAACATAAAGGAGTGGAAAAAAGTCCCGGGAAGACACAGAAGAAACATCTTAAATACCCCCCCCACCCACCCACCCAAAAACATTATTCAAAGAATATATTTTGAATAATCAAAATGATTTAATAATTCTCAAGTCTAAGGCGGAATATTGCGTTAGCCTGTGGATTTTGATCAAGAGACATTATCCTGTATCCATAGATGATTTTCCATTCATCAATTTTTCGCATAAAGGATTCTCTATCCTATCTTAGAATAACCTACAATATATAAAGGCGATGTTTGCATACAACATATTATTGTGTGAGTATTCATGACATTTTGCCCTCAAAAATTAGGTGAGCAATGAAAAAAATAGAAGTAAAAAATTTCTTAGGTTTAATGCATCTCAATGAAAAAATGTACAAATGTCTAAATTTTTATGGTACAGATATTGTTTCCATGAATATTCGGACCATCCTCATCTTTGTTGTTTTTCATACAATGTTTCGGCCGTTGCACTCTACGTAGAGTGCAACGGCCGAAACGTTGTATGAAAAACAACAAAGATGAGGATGGTTCGAATATTAATGGAAATAATAATAATACCTCATCTCAAAAATTCCGAGATGTACAGATATTGATTAAAAATGTTGATCAAAAGGTTCCAAAAGTTAAACAGATGAATCTCGAGGATTCTATGTGTAAAGGGGAGGGAACGCCATTACCCCTACCTAACAAAGTAAGGGAACACCAATCTCATACCACTACAAATACAGGAACAGGCAAACAAGTTTGAGGCTTTCAAAGTTACCCAGTGCACAAAATCTTGGCATCCTTGAAAAAGAATGCAGAGCGCTAAAAGAAAAAGAAAAAAAAAAAAAAAAAAAGCCAACAAAGATACATCAACTTATCTTCAACGAACAAAACTTTCAACTTCGAGGAAATCACGCCAGTTTTTACTTTGCAATGTTGTTTGTTTAAAAAGGAAAAAAATTGCCCGTAACGAGTGATGAGTGATGCAAAAAAAAAAAAAAGGCAAAACCCGATTCAGTGTCTGTCGATTTTTCCTTTTTTTATTTACAAGTATCTAAAGATCCTGCGTTATTCTGCCAACTTTTCAACATATAAAGTGTTTCTTCTGGCACAGATTTCATTCTTTCATCTTGAGGAGGAGGAGGAGGTGAAAAATTGGCTGGAATAAATTCAAAGAGGGTCAAAATCATTCTATAAGTCTCACGTCTTACTCTGCATGAAGAACTCTCTGTTCTTGGAGATAAAAGTCAACTAAAAGGAAACGGTAGAATAAGAATCAGCTATACACTCCATTAACGCATAGTACTTTTTTTTTTTTGTTATCTCTGCCTAACATTAATGAAGATTTTTGAAGCAAAAACTATCCCTGCCAACATGCACAGGGTACAGAGGGGTTTTTTTTTTCAATGTTTGAGGGGTAGTTTTCACATCGAAATATTTCATTATCGTGCGGCAGGGATAAGAAGTGCTGCTGTTCATAAGATTGTATTGAAAAAACAACAAAAAAAAACAGATGGTTAATTTGTTTCACATGAAAAGTTTTGACGTCTCATTTTTTTCTCAAACATGGTAAAGAAATAACACAATTAGGACTGGTAACATTTCACGATGAAATATGATCTACATTATAATAAGTAAGGTATCTTCAAACTCCCGTCTGTCGCACTTTGAAAATAAAAAGTTTACATTGAAAGGGATAGGAGTTGAGGTTCTAAGAATGAAATCACAATACAAAGATTGCTAAGAGGGTAGGGAGAGGGAAAGAGAGAGAGTGCGAGACAAAGATATTGGCCAAAGTAGAACGGCTGGACACGGATGTCAAGATAAGGCAAAAAGTAAAATAAGGTGGGATCGAACTTGCCAACTAGTGTTTGTGAATGGAAGATTTTGTTAATTGACAAGAAATCTCATGACTTCATCCAGTCAGGCAAGTTCTCTTTCAATTATTACAGTATTTTAGATTCCTGTCCCCACATATAACAGTTTCAACTCATTCTCATTTATTTCATTCATTGTCCATATCTGCTCTACGGGTTTCTCAACATGGACAACTATATCATCAAGAAATGGATATATAATCAAGAGAAATAACCATAAATGCGTTATGCTATTCTGAAACTATCTCCCGTTACCACACGGTGAATGTATCGTTTGGTCTAGACAGCGTAAATACAATAAACAATTTTAAAAATGGGTCTGCTGTAGGACTACAGGTAGTCGTACTACTACGACTAATAATGATATTGATGTGTGTTTGTGTTCGTATAACACACATACATGTGTACTCGCAGATACAAAGTAAGTAAATGCTGGTATATATGTTATTCCAAATCAGCGAAATTGTCAAATTGGCTAAGTTTAAACATTTTTTTTTTTTCCCCACAAAAAATGAAAGATTTCATTTTATCAAAAGTTCATTAATTCAGAACAAAGATTTAAAACGACTTCTTTTTTTATAATCTAAAGTGAAATCAAATTTCGTCAATTTGACTGATTTGGCGTAACATATACACACCCATCAGAGGTTCATATACACATACAAATCTTGATAAGAAAGACTGAAGCACGGCACACCCTCATATGATATAATAATATTATCTGTGTCTGTACACCCCCAACTCACTAGGGGCTTGTGCGAATGGTGTGCATGTGTGTTTTCATACACAGCTTTCTACATGTACGTAACACGTGAGATGTTGATCGGGAAAAAAAATTTTTAAAAATAAAAATAAATGAGAAAAGAAAAAAAAACGAATCAAAAGAATAGAAGTATAAAAACACTCACAGTAAAGTAAAAAGGAAAGAAAAGGGATCCTTGCCCCAAATCCAGGAAGTCAGTCTCGTGCCATCCAGGTAAGAATAAAATCTATCCGAAGTAAGACAACAACACTTCCGCTGAGGCGAACCAAGTGAAAGAAATCAAGAGCGTGTCTTCATCTGGGGCGGAAATCCAGGCACGTGCCTTGCTTTAACTCTGGCCCCATCGAGACGCCCCCACCCCCTGCAACGGGATTAGGGAAAACAAAGATACAGTAAGGGGGGTAGCGCGAAGTAATTGATGAAGTGAGGTAGACACCAGAAGCACAGGTGGGTGTAGGGATTTGACGGGGGTGTGTGGTTCAGATTAATCACCTGCCTAGCCTTGTTGTTCGTTGCCAATGAGGACGATGGTAGCCACATGCTCCGGGTCCTCAAGGTGAATAAAGCAAAGGGATTGTGTCAGGTAAAAAAAAAAGGCCCCTAAACACAAAGACACTTCTCTTTCTCACTTCAAAGGTAACAGCTGCTATGGCAGGCGTCAGACGAGAGATCAAACAACCCCAACCATCCAGGTTCCCACCATTCAAAATTTCCAGATTTTTAACAAGTGTTTGTTTAATTTAAGACTAGTCAAAAACAGGCCAGATTAAGCTAGTAGTGGCCAGTAAGCAAATGTTGTATAGGCGTCCTAAATTAGAAAAACACGAATTAATATTAGAACAATTTTTTTTTCATTTACTACAGAGCCAAATAATACGTCATATACAGTCGAAATTTCAGTAATAGTACTGCTTGGTTTTCATTCTGATCTCAGTGCAGGAGCTATGACTTCAGTTTCAAATACCTTGGTTTTAATTTATGTGATGTATAGTATATGTTTTGAATAGGTATCACGCTCCCACTGTATCCAGCAGGAGAAACGTCTATTTTAAGATGAAATTACATTGTAAAATGCACTGAGATTACAACTGGCCATTGTAGAAAGTTGACAGTCACCAGATATATAAGTCAGCACACAAGGCTTGTCAAGTTTTGACTATTTGAGATAAGTAGTTCTCGAGAAATTAAGATTTTTAAATCATAGATCTAAATTTCGGTACAGAATATCTAAATTGGCTTCACTGGAGAGAAGTAACTGAAAATACTTCAAAGCCAAGTTCCGTACGACAGAAAATTATTTCACATGTCAATTATGGCAGGCTTCTTTATGCACCATAAAGTCCGACCCCCTTCCAAAACATGCCCCTTTAGAATGGGCACAGCCCTCGTACATAGGAATTGCAGAGAAGTAAAAAGAACAGGGAATAAATGCAAAGAATTAAATGCTTTTTAGACGGAGGAGTGAAGAGAGATGAATTCCCTGGATGAAAGGGGTGGTTCTTGAGTTGGGTTCGGGAAGGGGGGTTCTTTCTTTTCTCCCGAGGAAGTTGTAGTCCTGAGATAAAGTACCAAAATAGAATGTCCTGATAAAACATCAAAATAACTATTCTATTTAAACCCGACTTAATGTCATTATATTCTTGTAGCCCTGTGTGGATGTCCTACGAACAGATACATCAGAAGCAGAAGGGTAGTGCTGTGGAGAAACATCAGGGTGGCATTCCCTTACTTTTGGGTGGAAGAATGGGG
This sequence comes from Thysanoteuthis rhombus, assembly GCA_963457665.1. Classification (NCBI taxonomy): domain Eukaryota; kingdom Metazoa; phylum Mollusca; class Cephalopoda; order Oegopsida; family Thysanoteuthidae; genus Thysanoteuthis; species Thysanoteuthis major. The sequence continues at coordinate 1,482,815 of OY735229.1, forward strand.
GGGGGGAACCAGCATTCCCTCACTGTTAACTACTAAAATCATGAATTTAAACAGTTCACCAAAGAGAAAAAAAAAAAATTAGTCAGTATATGTCCAAATATTCATTCCAAGTGGCCTCAAAATAAAAGTTTTCTGGGGGAGACAGGGTATTAAGCTCTTATCCCAAGAGCAGGCAGTCCTGCATTCCCTCAGATCTTTTTTTTAAGCACTACACCACTGATTAGAGGTCCTTATGAGGACTGGATAAAAATGATTTTTTTAAAAAAAGAAGCTCATTGCACAAGGTAGCATTATTCTAGACACAGCATCTAGCATAAAATCACATTCCAGGCAAGCATTTATTTGTGAAGTATCTCATTGGCTGAGATCTGAAAATATACACTCTATCATGGCCCGTTTATTCCCTCCCTGCAAAGTAAACCAATGATAGACACAATGAAAAAAAAAAGGGAGGTTCATCAATTTGGAAAATAAAACATGAAAACGGTAAAACCATCAATGTTATGGCGTGTGACATGAAATGGTGTTACTCAATCATAACCAGAAAGAAAATCACCATGGCTGTTGAAGGAACTGCACCAATGAAATTTACAATAATAAGACAGCGATAATAGCCTCCAGGCGACATGGATAGGAGATCAGATTCCAGAATGTATTCCCCTAAATCAGATGACGATCACAGCAAAGGTGTGTGCCTTGTTCAGGATGCTCAAAGCCAAAACTGGACCCAACTGTGATGTCCAATTAAATGCTACCAGTGGATGGTTCAGGCCAGTGATTCCTGACATTTTCATCACCAAAGACCCCTTTTTATCTAATTGAGTTTTCCCATGGACCCCAGGCTTTTTGAAAGGTCATCCAACTCAACAAGCCCACGGATTCCCAGGAACACCTTTGTGGATCCCTCATGGTTCCGCAGACCCAAGTTTAGATTTAATTTTTTCGAACAGCATTATTCTTTGTGCAGTGCTAAGGAGAGTGGTCATCCTGCAAGTGCTAATCTGGACACTAAAAACCAATTTTGAAGGGGAATTTTTTAAAGAATAGTTTTTTGAAAAAGAAAAAAAAAAAGTTTTTTCAACCCTCCAGCTCCATTGGTGTGGTGTGTATGCACGATACATAACCAGCCAACCTTTCTTAAAAACTGAAGAAACCTATGTTGACAGTTTTGGTTGATGGTTTCTAATATGTACAAAGAAACAAAAAAATATCACACTAATAAGTAGAAAGTCAACTTAGAATGAGTTTGTACCCAACCATCAATAGTGGAGAATTCAATGAAGATTGAACTCACGAACAACAGCCAATGAAATTGACTTGATGATCATTGCTATACAACTTGCATGTTGATCTGTTATCTTTTATATGATTTACTGATTATTCCCCTGTGAAAAACTCTGCAGATATATTAAAATTTCTAGGAGATTTTCTCTTTTCTTTTTTATAAAAAAATATTGAATTAGTTTTACTGAAAGAGTCTATGGTTTCAAATGATGGTATTTTCATCAGCGAAATAGTTACTTCTAATTGGGATAGTCTAAAGTAACGGAGAGGAAAACTTGAAAAATTACACTGCTCATTATATAAATAGATAGATGAGACATTGTAATTCTGGAAAAAAAAACAAAAAAAAAAACAAAAACAATGCCAGATGAACCTTAATCGAAGCAGGCAAAATCAATTCCTGGCATCAAAGCAGTTAAGGACCGTATAACGCTCTTGTTAGGCGTTAACGTGGCTTGATAGGAGCTGAAAGCATCCGCTTATTTGGTAGAGCAAAAAACCCTAAAGCGTTTAAAAGCATTAACGAACTCACACTCCGAGTGCGTTGTCACAGCAACAACAAGTCATGCACGACCTAGAAAACATTCAGAAGATGCTTTAATTGACGAACGCTTCAGAATTGGAAAATTATTGTATAGATGGAAAAGTTCTCTTTAATAATTGTGCTGCTCATTGATAATGCCTCAGGACATTCTCCTTACGTTAGTGATCTCAATCCTAACATCAAAGCTGTGTTTTTCATGCCTAATACAAGTTCATTGATCCAATTCATGGATTAACAGGTTATTGTAGTCTTCAAAAGCTGTCGTGCAAAAAAAAATACTAGCCCAAATAGTTAGTGCAACTGAGGAAGGTACTGGAGCGGAAAGATACTCATTGGATTTTCAGAAAGAATACAATGTACAACATCCCCCACCCCATCAGAAGTCCCCCCCAACCCAACAAATTTTTTTTTTCAAATTTGACCTAAAAATGTATGCTGCGGGTAGATTAAAACATGCTGAATCCTATTATGCTTCTATTCTATTGGATGAGTAGTTCTCAGATTTTGAGAGTACAAACACGAATGCATATATACATACATACATACATTGCTACTTTAAATACATAGATGCATGGCTCCCAAAAAGATGTCCGAGGAAAGCTGGTCAGCTGAAATATTGCGAAAACTAAACAACAAAAACAAGGAAAGTAGTCGTACCAAATCACCTACGATGATACCACATAATTCATCAAATGTCTTTCCGTCCGTCTGTCTGTATGTGACACTGTAACTCAGGAACCCCTCAACATTTCCCCATGAGATTTTCTGTGTGCACTAATAAGGACCACAGGCATGTTTTAGCAAGTTAATTGAGAATTCAATACATGCTTAAAACGCTGTGAAAAACAGACAATTAAGACGAGGGAAATAGTTAGACAAAACTACTTATAATGATTAAAACACCTCGTCTTACAAAATTCGGACAAGAAAAAAAAAATTGCCGTTTGAAAAGAGTTGTAATGACCAATATTGTTCAAAATTGCTTTTTCCAACATAATGAGATAATTAAGCAAAGTAATTAATGTAAATGAACACTGCATGATTTGTTGTCGTGGAAACAGCAAAATCAGATAAGATGATTCTGTTAATGTTTGCATGAACTGGAAAGATGTGACAAAATAAACTCCCTCTTTTTTTGTCCTAATTTCTGACATTTGAATTATCATTACAAGGGCCGGGGTCATTCCAAAAGGGCATGTTTGGAAGGGGGTAAACTTCATTGTGTGAGGTGAACCCTGCAATGATTGTCATGTAAAATGATTTTCTGTCCATCATACGAATCTTTGGCTTTGAAATATTTTGGTTACTTCGTTCCAGGGTTGCCAATTGAGATATTCTATAGATAAATTTAGATAATTCTCAAGAGTGAAGAACTATCTGAAATTTGTACTTTTATTTATTTTTATCAGATTTTTTGAGAACCACTGAACAAAAAAAAACAAAAACCAGAGAACGTCTTTCAAGAAACAAAAAAAAAAAAAAAGTTGTAAACATTCATTTTGGTTTACAACAAGCCACCCCCTCAAAGTTAGATTTGAAGAACATCATCATCATCACCATCACCCTTTTAACGTCCATCGTTGGACATAGACCTTCCCCAGGATACACTCCAATTCTCTATCATGGGCATTGCAGAGCCAATATTTTCTGAATTTGTCTAGTTCATCTCTCCTTCTTGTACTTTGTCGGCCTCGGTTTCGCATGTGGTCTCTGGGGATCCATCTTGTGAATCAGGATGTCCGTTGGTTGTCTTTCATTCTTGCAACATGGCCTACCCATTGCCATTCAAGTTTTTTAATAGTTTCTATGTTGTCTCGGACTCCCATTTTTTTCCTGATATACTGTGCTGTCTTGTGATCTCTCCACGTAAGGTTGAGCATGATTCTTTCATGCACGCTTTGCATGCTTCTCAGTTAGCAGGTCTGTCTCTTGGTTAGGTTCTATGTTTCAACTCCATTAAGAACACCTTAATGAAAGGGGAGGTGGAAAAATCTGGTATAGCAGATCCTATCTGGAGTGAGAAGGGCACAGACTATCTTTTTGGAAACGAGGTCCTGATCATTGACAAAGAGTGTTGTTAAGGAGTGAGGAAGTTGAAGGTAGCAGCATACGTCTGCCAGTTGTATGTGTCAGCACGGATAGCAGCACCATGTAGTCCTTAACAAAGCTGGTGTTTGTATCGTTTAGAATCTGAATGTTTGGTTGGCAGAATGATTACATCTGTGTACTTGGTGCTGCTTAAATGGATTGATCCAGTTGGTATGTTAATGACCATTTCTTTCTTCACCATAATTGTCAGGAGAAAAAAAAAGGTTTGTCTCTTTCCTCAAATTACACACCTGATGAGGGCTGAAGAATGGATCATATGAATTTTTTATTATCTAAACATGTCTTCTTGGGGTAAATAAGTTTGTTTTTTTTTCTAAGAAACAGTCAACCAAAAATGTCAACATAAGTTTCTTCAGTTTTTAAATTGGTTCAGCTGGCTGGCTATGTGTTTATATATGTATACATTTATGTATCATGCATACATCCCATACCAATGGAGCTATGGGGCTGAAAATTTAAACATTTACTCCTTATTAAGTCTAGAAGAAACATTTTGTTTTTTGAAAATCCTCTTCCACCGAAAATAGGTTCTTAGAGGAGGGTTCAATTTGCAAAGTAAATTCATGCTAAATTTATCCCTTAGTTCTTGTTCTACAGCATTCACGCTTGTTTGTTGAAAAATTCAAACTTTTTTCTCATAGAGATCACTGCCCAACAAAAAGCAAGGGAAGTAACGTATTCCTCGATCCCCCTTTTCTCTGATTTTTTAATTGATCATACCTACTGCAGCATGCTTGCCAAAAGACCTTGGTTACATAAGGGTTTCTATTGAATGACTAACCAGATATGTTGGGTTTCTTTCCTAATCTGATGAGCTTTCAGAGAAGTATGCAAGCCTTCATCAGTAACCCTGAAATTTGGGGGAATTTCTTTTTCTTTTTTTTTTCTCTTGTTTTGTGTTTCTTGTCAACAAACAAGGCTGTATTTTTTTGTTGTTGTTGCAGGACGAGACTTGTTGAGAAGACGAGTTCGAAATGTTGAAGAGGATATGCACACACGCGAACACGATAGAGACGAAGCGGCAAATAACGCGTGTAAAATATCGATCGCTACACGATTCAGGGCTAAGTGTAATTAATGGGAAGAAAATTGGGACCTAACGAGGAAGGAAGATAAGAAGGAGGGGAGGAAAGGGTGTGGGAGGAAGGAAGGATATGGGGGCGGGGGGGTGCTGGAGAATGAAAAGAAGAGTGGGAGACAAGAGAGAAAAATGAAGGAAGGGTGAGGGGAGATTTTAAGAGAAGAAAGGTCCATTCAAGACGATGGGGGCGGCGGATGATAACAAGAGAGAAAGGATACAATAAAGACGGAGAGGCAGAGACATGATTGTGGGGGTGGGCAGTGGTTGGGGAGGGGGTGTAGGACTGCTGAGGTAAAAGTAATAATTTCTATTTTACTGAAGTTAGAGGGTGTGAAATTAAGAAGATTTTACAGTTTAGAAACGATGAAAAGATTTGAGGGGCCGGAGGGGGAGCAAGCCGGAAGTAATTGAAAGAAAGAATGAAGATCGGGGAGGAGGGGCAGGTAGGTGGAGGGGAACAGCAGAAAGTTTCAGAAAAGATTATTTCATAGGGTAGAAGACCAGCAGCAGCAAAACCTGTTTGACAAATCACCACCTACATGGGTTTTTCTCAGCTCTGATCAATCTTCTTCAAGAGAAAGTTTTCAGAGAGCTATCTTGATGACAACAGGCATCATCTGTTAAAATGTGGGTTTTGAGGTCCAAGAAAGCTAACCGTGTTATAACCAAGCCACGATAACTGCAGGCTGGGTATGGGTGATTCAAGGACAGGCAATAGATGTAGGAAGAGAATCATTATTTGTCGTATAAAAAATAGACTAGATTTGAACAAATAATCAATAGCATTCTTTCATAGTTCTTTTCATTAAATGATACCACCAAAACAACTATAGATCACATAGTGTATCAAATTTCAGTATTTAGAAACAAAATATTTACATCAATGACTTAACCTTTTATCTGAGCTGAGAGTGAGAGGGAAAATAAATTTAAAAATAGTTTTGTCCATTGACTTCTGAAATGTTTTTGGATAATTCCGCAGAGAACTGAATCGACAGAGCATAAAATCATAGAAATTCTTGAACAGCAATTTTCAACAAGCAATAGATGAATAAAGGATAGGTAGAAAGAGATTACATTGAAATACTGAGATTAATTGAAAAACTTCTCTTGGTATTTCGTCAATTTAAACAAGAGGCAACAAAATAAGTTTCATTTTCTTTTTTTTCTCATTGACTAGAAACTCAATTCGTGATGTTAGTTTGAAGTCAGATTTCAACAGCTATCTTGTAGAATTAAACCATTTCTATTTTTGTTCTGAATGGTCAGTTTTGTACACCTTTTTGATACGGTTCGAGATCAGTCATCGTCAGATCTTTGCTGTCTAGCACTAGCTTCATCGAGCTGTCAAAAGTTTGAAATAGAAAAATAGAACTGTAAAGCATAGCATTTAGGGGCCCTTTTATTAGTATTTCATCTATCCATCCAGTGGCCCCCTTTTAGACATGAACGGCCAACAAAGACTCTCTACGCATTGCAGTCCTGGGCCAATCTCATCAGCTGTCCTCCATGTTCAGTTCTCTTCACCTCCGCAGGTCACAGTGCCAGGTGTTTCTTGGTCAGCCGCTTTTGCTTTTTCTTTGTGGATTCCAAAAGAGAGTATGCCATGCAATTCTGGATGTAGGCTTGTGAAGAGAGAGAACAAACCATCTCGAGTATCTTTGGGGGATTTCTTCCTCTATAAGTTGCAGTATTGGTTTTTGCCAGAGTCCCTTTAGTTCTTACCAGACCAAAATTTTCATTACCAATGAGAACTGATGTGTTTAAGTTAATTTCATTAGACCCCCCCACCCACCTCACAGGGTACGGCTTTAGGGGTTTATCTTCATGGTGAAGACTAACGAAAAAGACTGTCTTTAGGACCTTTTTTGCAAGAAATAGATAACGATTTTTTTTTCCTTCTATAGGCTTCCATACTATAAAATTATATCAGCCGTTAATAGGGACTAACAAAAAAGACCCCTGAAGACAGCGATTCTAGGTTGTCCTTTATCAGAGAAAAAGCAAAATTTAAGCCTCAGATTTAAATTCTCAAATTCATTTTTTTACTCCTTTCATCAGCAAAGCAACAATTAATTGATTGGGTTTTAATGGGTGACACAGAAAACTATCCGTGCACTGAAATATGCAAACTCTCAATGTCCAGGCAGTCTAAGACACGAAATTTCAACCACATAAATGTCAAATTTTGATATTGACTTCACAAAAATGTTTTATTTCATATTGAAACCCGGCCATAGCATTTGGCCACTAGAAGATGCCAAACTTTCAATTTAATGTTGAAATAAGAGATATTTTAGAGGTTGAATGTCAAAATTTAGCATCTTTTAGTATCAGGATTGCTGAAAGTTGGCATATTCGAGTGGACAGTCTCAGAGAGCTTCAAGAATAATCGGAGAAGGTACAGTTCTAATTTTATGGCAGTTTACTTCCTTGTCTGGTCTTTGAGAGAACCATTGTTTTATCTCTACAGCCGATGAAGGATACCAGAAGATGCCTAGAAGCTCAACATTTTCAAGAAAACATACTATTTCTTCTCAGAGCAGCATCTCCAAATTATGTATTTAAAAAACCCAAATAGCACTAGAAAAATGAAAATAATACAAATGCCTACATGACACAGTCCGTAGATACGATTAACATTGTAAGAGAGTAGAAAATGAAGGAAATAAGTCTAATTTTATCTACCCTGTACTTTTTTTGTTTCCAGTCTTACGTGTATGTCAGACAACATCTGGTTTTTTTTATACCACGCATTCACAACACTGATGCACCTGGGTTTCCAACTTCTTTATCAGCCATAATTTCTGAGAAACTGATAACATTTCTTGGCAATACTAGTGCCATCTTGGTTCGGAAGTCATTGTGAATAATAATGCAAGAAAGCCAAATAAATCCAGGAGTCATAAAGGGTGTGGATTAGTAAAACAATTCCTCCACCAAGAGTGTAAATGAAGATGGTGGAGTGAAAGTCAGGAAGCATTAACAGACAAGACCAACTATTCCCAATAGTCCTGATATTCTTGCAGCAGATGAAAGAACATATGGTGTCCAGTATTTCTGAAATCAGGGTGAAAGCGGTCTGTTAACAAGAGGGTATATACAGTGAGTGAATACCTAAAGGGAGGCTACTCTATAATTTGCGCTTGGAAAATTGCTCATTATGTTAGTGAAAGGGCTTATCCTAAACACAGGCCCCACACTATCATGGAGTTGCAAATCACTCTTTTTTTGTGTTATTTTTCTAATTCTCCAAGTCGGCAAATTTTAGTTATAACTTTAGTTCAATACCTCAGGCTACAATGCCTCATTTCAACTACTTAGAGATAAACTAAATCAAACTTCTAATATTAGATGGATAGATAGAAATCGGATCATTATTACCGGGCTTTGAGTGAACACAGACCACACCCTATTATTACTCAGTTGCAATCAAGAATTTTTTGCATTTTTCAAGTTATTGCCTTATAGGGGTAACTTAACCCAATACCTCTGGCTACAATACAACATTTCAGCAACTTAGAGCTAGCATACAGATGAATTGAATTAGACTTTTAGTATTAGAAAGACTAAGGTATGCTTGTTGCAAAGGTGCATGTTTTGAAAGGGCCAGACTATATGTCATGTATATAATGAGATGCAGTTCTTTGTTTCTTATGTTGTTAATAGCAAAAGATCAAAATAAAAATATCATTGTAAATAGTAACAATAATCAAAACAGAAATTTAAAAAGATGCCATAATTCAATTTCATTCAATAGAAAAATTAAGCAGAAACACCCCTCCCATGTGATTCTCTCTCTCACTCTTCATCACCCCCAAAGCAGAAATTTTTTAAAAATGCTGTTACATCATCTATCAATAAACCCACGCTCGTGAACGCTGATGACTTATATATTCATTCAAAAAACTATATTCATTTTGAGATTAATTTTTTTTTGTAAATCAAGCACCCACCCCACCCTCATATCAAGAACCGTAATTCCAAACAACTTCTAACTTGATACTACAATGTCTGGAGCATAGACCAACATACATAGAAAATATCAACTTCATAAGATGACTGGCTGTCAAGTTATCTTAGTGTATACATATACATGGATTTCTCAAATTACAGTAATGATAATTAACGGAATTCTGAGAAAATTAAGCCCAGAATTGAAACATTCAACAAGAATCTCACCCGTCTCTCAGTTGAGGAATTGACAGCATTCTTCTGTCTACATTTCTTATCGTTCCAATGTCCGAGTTTTCTTATCTATCGTTCGAATGTCCGAGTTTTATGGGGTGAACAGAAAAATTTAATTACTCACTGCAAACCCAGACTTGATGTGATGAAAGTTTTGACTCCAACAAAAAAGCTTGGCCACACCTTCAGCTAAACTTTTCAACCGAAAAAACAGCTGGCAAAACAAACTATTTAGAGCACTTTTTAATTTTTTTTTTTTTTGGGGTAAATACCTACATTATCTATATCTTGGTATGAAACTGTAGAAATATTTGGGGGAGGGGGGGTCAAGTGGTAGGGTGATTATTTTTCTTTGAATGATATCAATGGGGGGGTGGAATGGCTCAGGATTGGGGAGCCAGCAGGGGGGGGGTGCAAACTGACATCTTCATCCAACCACTATTTGGTCACGACATTGAACAATTTTACATGGGTGTCAACCACTCGAACAAAGGAGGATTTCAAGAAAATGAGACATGGGGGCCTGGGGTAGAAGGGGGCATGGGGTTAGGGGGAGGAAGAAGTGTTGGGGGGACTCACCATGTGTATTTTGGATTTCAATTGATATGCCTCAGCTTCAATTGGTAAACGTAAAAGATAAAACCACGGAGCTAGAGGGGGGGGGGTCATGACCTACTTGAGTCCCTACCAACCCCCCACTGCAGCAAAATCACACTTTTGTTATTCAACAACTAAAAATCAAAGTGTAGTATGTGTTCATTCTCTTTTAAGAAATTCAAAAAGAAGCTTGATTAAAATCATATTTTATTTATTCTTGTCATCAGAAGAGAAGGAAAACTAAATGATCTAAAATCAGGTCTGGTTAATCACTCAATAGAAATCGTCACATGACCAATGTCTTGGAAACATGTCATGTAGAGGGTGATTAAAACATTTGAATAAGGGGTGATCAATGAATAAGTTACTTCTTTCGCCTTTCGTTGGATCACGAAAAAGTACGAATTGACAAAAAGCAACTGAAAGAGGGCTCGTCACTCAAAAGAGACCATCATGTTGCCAATGCCTTCAGACAGTATGCCGTTTTGGGGGTGATCAACTAAAATGTGGAAAAAGGGGGTGATCAATGAATATGTTACTTCTCTCACCTCTTCTTGAACATTTAGACACCTAAAGTCGGAATTTTCAAAAAAAACAAAAACAAAAAAAAAAAACCCCCCAAAGCAGAGCAAACACAGACAGTCACAAACTAAGGGATCAATTTAGCACAAACTCACGTAGCAAATTGAATTCTTAACGTCAATAAGAATCTATTTAGGTGGAATTTCGGGGAAAAAAAAATGAAGAAGTTTTTATTAAACTAGGGAAAATGTTTAAATTTTCAGTCCTCTAGCTCCTTTGGTCCAGCCTGTATGCATGATACATTTGTAGCCAACCAGACCCACTTGGAAACTGAAGAAACCTATGTTGACAGTTTTAGTGGAAGGTTTCTAGTTGTATGAGTGTAGGGAGAGTAAGAAGTGCCAACAAAAGTATCTCAAAGACGTCTCTATAGAGTCCAGTGGCAGTTTAATCATTAGGCTGAGTAGGCTCAAGCCCGCAGGCCTGGAAGTGAAAGTGGTAGGATAGCTAAGAAATGGTCTCAGTATACACGTGAATATTTTGGATGATATTTCAGTACTATTGCATATATATTATGCATGTAATACAATATAGCTATACAAGTTATTTAATGTGACAATGTCCCTTCATCATATTCAATGAAGGGTGAAATTGGCAGGAGCCTGAAGGGCCAAGTGGTAGCCAATCCATCACAGCTCAAACCCTTAACATTAAAAACAGGAGAACATGCCGCTGATGACGCATATGAAATCACTGTCCAATTCCTCTCTTCCTTTATCCGTTCTTACTAAGAAGAATTCAAATGGGATTTTGAAAAAAAGTGGGAGTAAATCCATCATCTGTTTTTGCATAAGTCACTATTATCCATCCATGACGTCACTGGTTTTTAATCTGGTCATTGTCATCCATCATTGTTGTTACATACAAAAATGGAAGTCAAAACTCGATAATAGTAGTTTGACATTAATAAGACCTTGAACTGTGCGGCTTTGATCAGTATGGAAAAAGTGGGAATGAATGAATGGGACTGCTCACAAGGGATACCCTGTATAATGAGATCTATGAGAGAAAATGAGTAATAATGGTGGGATAGATCCCATTTTTAGGGGACAATGAAAGCAGTCCCTCTCGCCCCACCAACGATTCCTATCCGACAAAGAAAAGGTGGTGGTCACGGATATTAAAGTCGGGTAGGAGTTTCATAAATGGCATATATTGATTTAGTGATGCCTCTTACAAGGTACACTTCAAGTCAACACCTGTCTTTTCCAGTGACCACCTGTCAAAGAGAAGTGAGACTCCACCTCACTCGTCACACTCATACATTATTAGTTTATCCTTCTGCTAATCCTGGACACTCGACTATCAAATGACAGAACATTGCACTGGAGTACAGGAGTTCTCAAGTACACATGCCATGGGCGGATCCAGGATCTTGAGTGGGAGGTGGGGATGGGGTTTCTAATTATGTTTTTCAACTCCTACTCTGTCTAATAATGGATATGAGAAATTTTCTTGAAGTTATTTCGTGATTACTTCATATCAGTGAGTTTTTTTCTTTATTCATAAAATTCTTTCATCTCTTTAATGAAAAAAATCTTCGTCTTTAGCCAGAACATGTGGAGAGGGGGTGTTAAGAGGCCCTGGACCTCCCTACCTGCTTTTTCCTGTGACCACCTGTCAAGAATAAGTTAGGCTCCATCCCACCCCATGTATTTATTTTAGCCTTCCTCAATAATCAGGAAACACAACTATCAAATGACAGATCGGTGTATGTGGGGGGTTCAATTCTATTTTCTCAATCCTGGTGTTTCATGTAGACAATGGATGTTAAGGTAAATCTTAGTTTTTAAGGTTGATTTATGATTACCGTATTTCAGCATATATAATCCATTACAAGGAATAATCTACACCCAAACCTCAATTCAATTTTAAATGAAAAATGCATTATCTCCAGGGTGCTAATATCTATAACAATTATCTTTACATAGATAATACACACCTGGATTTCTTTTAGCTTAAGAAGGGAAGATGAATCATCAGATAAAAAAAGTTGTTTTTTTAAAATTAAATAGCCAGAAAGTCAGACCATAGAAGCCCTAGATCTTTCCTTGTGTGAAGATCTAGCAAAGGTAGTGTTCTCATTTTTTTTCAAGTTTATATCTGATATTGTTGTGTGAAAGTCAAGCAAGGATCGTGTTTCCATTTTCCTTTTCAAGTTTATATCTAAAACTGAGTCAGAAACATCTAAATTATCGAGATTTATATCTGATATCGAGGAAATATATTACGTATTTTCAGTGAATTAAATGTGACTTTGATCTTCAAAATTCATTTTACTTAAAATATTACTTAATTTATTGAAAATAGTAACATTTCATTACAATAATTGAAAAAAATATCAACTGTCAAAAATCATATAAATTGCAATTTCTGACACTTGGAAACATTCAAAAATATCTAAATTTTATATTGGCAACACTGAGCAAGGGACATAACTAAATTCTAGTATGTCAGTCAGTCAGTCAGGAATGGCAAACGCTGTTAGAGATGCTAACACATCCAAAAAAGGTGAGGAGGGGGGGTTGACAGGGGAGGCAACTCATGTCAACTGATTTGATAGAGCCTTACGCACAGCTTGATGCCATTTATTTACATAGCCGGCTTCTTGGGTAAATACAAGTGACACCCTTGGGTGGATCGAAGCAGACACCTTTATATAGTGGGGATTAAGGGAGGAAGGAGAGGCTTTTGGGTGGGAAAGTAACGGAATAACACACAACACCTCCACTCACTCAACCTGAAGAGGACACAGAAACTAAGAGTTTCGGGAGAGCAAGCCAGAGTTTTCACCTGTATAAATAATGAGCATCAGTGGTGGGGTGGGGGATGTCATAATCCTCTCTCACTTTTTCTTCGTTTGTTGTCGCTTGCAGCCAGGCCACTCAGAAGGTTCAATGACAGGGAGGGGCGTTAGGCTTGGTCATTTAGCTCAGGATAGAGATTGGTGTCCTCCTCATGAGAATCAACAGGATCAACCCCACCCCTAGATTCTCCACATGATTCCCCACCTGCTTAAAGCACATGGTATTCCCAGTTGGTCACCCATCTAGGTAGTGATCAGGCTCAACGTTGGTTCTATAAAGACGTTTGTAAGATCGAACTTCGAAATTTTTCATTTTTTTTCTCATCAACAAATAGAATCACAGGTCTGGTTAATCATTCAATAGAAACTATCATGGGATCAACATCTTTTGGCAGCATCCTGTGATGATCAATAAAAAAATTGGAGAAAGGATTGATCAATGAATAAGTTACTCTCACCTTTTGTTGGGTAGTGATCATTAAAAAATCAAATATAAAAAAACAAAGCTGATGGACCAATTTAGCATAAATTGGTGTTGCACATACCCACCCCCCAAACCTACACAAAATAAAAATTTAAAATAAAAAAAAGAGGTTTTTTCCAGACGGAAGGGGTAAATGTTCCCCCCTTTTGTCGGGCAGTAATCATTAAAAAATTGAACTTAAACAAAACGATGCTATGGGACCAATTTAGCATAAACTGATGAAGCAAATTGACCCCTCCACAAAGAAAAAAAATTTTTTTTCTAGACATAAGGAGTAAATGTTAGAATTTTCAGCCCTCAAGCTTCATCAGTGTCTCCTGCCCATGCACATGCTTGATAGCTCGCCAGCCAGAATCATTTGAAATCTGGAGAAACCTAAGGCAACAGTTGTGGTCGATGGTTTCTAATGAACATAGAACATTATTCTTAAGCATCTGATAGGCTGAAATGTCTGAGAAGAAGATTGTTTAGAGTCGATCTCAGAAGTGGGGAAAATAGCCTAGTTGCTTTGAAAATCCTAAAAATCTTGGCTTTTACATGGACTAGAGAACACTAACTATCAGCACATCTTCAACAACAAAGGGGTCCATGATTCTCAATCTTGATTATGCAATTCCTTCAAAGGAAAATAGATTAGGGCACTGTCCATTCCAAAAGTGCAAGTTTGTAAGGGGCTGGACTTTACGGCTTGTAGAGTAACCTGTCATAATTGTCCTTCAGTCTATCCTCTGAAACTTCTGCTTCAAAGTATTTTGGTTATTTCCCCAGTGTTGCCGATTTAGATAATTCTAAAAAGCAGAAGTCAAGGAAGTTAATTTATAGAAACTATAAAGTAAGATCTGTAATCTTCAATTCTTTTTTTAATTTTTTTTATCAGATTTCTCGAGAACCAATGATCCAAAAAGACTTCCAACTCAATACATGGGATCGAATAGTTTTTTTAGTCAATGGGTGTCAACTTAGTGAAAGGTCTGAGATCATTTTTACCCAGAGTCTTGTCCCTTGCTGATGGGAAAATTTGATGATCACCAGTCCCCATGACATCAGCTGCCCGATCTGACCAGTGCGTAATCTGTGTCCTGTCTGTAACAAGTCACCAAGATATACTCAAATATTTAGACTTTTATCCCTGATTTCAGACCAAAAACCAAACCATACTTTTGGATATAACACAATTTTATTTTTCAAAAAACGTACGTTTAATTCAAGTGTTTTCATGATGTTGATTTTGTCAAAAATAACAGCTTCTTTAATTCTGATGTGATTCCCCCCCCCTCCACAGCCCTCATTCTCCTTACTCCCTTTTCAGATGTTTACATCGCCCTCAGTAATACTGGTTGACAAGTTATGTAACTTGGTGATAACCACACCTGAATTAATTTTGTATCAGAAGATCATTTTTTTTTTTTAGACCAGACAAGAATTTTCAAAACCTTGAGGAGAAACAAATGAAAAGACTTGAAAGCAGAAGGCCAGAGATACTATAGAGAGAAAAAAAATGGAGTTATATCGATATCCCTTCATCGTTTTGCCAGAAAGGAAAGGAGAGAGGTTTCCTGCTGAGAACAAACGATTCTTTTATTTCCAGGAATCATGACCATGATGGGGGGGGGGGGTAGTAACCTTGACAAACAGGTAAAAAGGTATCATCACAAGGTAATCTTTCAGATCAGACGAACATTGTGCAGCACACAGAAGACGGCAGGTAAAAGAAACAGTCTGCAATCCCAACATGCACTTGGTGCATACATACGTATATCTCTTATATCTAATACTAAAACAACGACAGAACGTTCGTTCCTGACTCCTAAATGGCTGCACCAAAAAAACTGAAAATCCTTGTGAGAGCATATCTTGACTCCAAGACGAACGAACATAGGATAGGTGACAATGACCTTTCATGACCTCTAAAATTCAATCAAAGGTCAGGTCAATTTGGGGACTTTCAGAAAAAAAAAAAGGGTTGAATCTGGCATTTTAGACCAACCTGTAAGGTTGCAATCTCTTTTCTACGATTTGACTATTTAAAATCAATTACTTTTTTTCCACGGACAACACCAGGCACCCCAGTTAGTATATATGTACCTACAAACACATGTATAATATTAATAGTTGGCGACGTGGAAAGAAACACAAATTGTAAAATCGACATTTTTGGAACATGTTTTGATGAAAGCCGTAAGCAGAAAAACCTGTTGAGAAATTGTTGATTTTATCAATCATTTTGGGTTTCTTTCCACCATGTCAAACATTGATATCATCCAGTGGGATATCATTGTCCAAATACTGATCATGGATAAGTATGTATATATAATAGGTATGTTGCAAGCTGATCCCTCAGATCAATTAGATATTATGATGCAGTGAGTTTGATCCTCACCAAGTATTCCACTACTGTGACGCCATGCCAGACTACACTGAGCTGAATTGGAATAACCTGACGGTAATTCAAGAATAGAACAGAAGTCTCGCTCCCGTGGAGAATGCCAAAGTGATTAAATTTGCATGACAATTTTTTTCTCGTACTGAAGACATTTCTGTCCGAATCGGGCAAACAAGTCTGTTTTTGTGCATGTATTATTAATTTCTGACCAACATTTCTTTCAGCTCAATTTTAGTTGCTGTTCACCACAACTACTCAGACATTCAGTCCACCAATGGCTGTTAGTGAATAGTGCAGATCGAAAATGAAGGATAAGTTCAAATTGTTAGATCTGGTTTTCTGCCAGCCAAAGAAGCTTTGAGCGGTAAAGCAGCTAGAACAAGTAACCAGACCCCCCTCCCTCCAGCAAGGCAAAAGGGCTGTGAGCTTGAATCTTACTCCATGCAGCAATGTTTACTTATTGATGTAGGTCAAAGGTCAGAGTAGTTGCAATGAAAAGCAACTGGAGTCAAGATGAAAGAAACACAAGACAAAGATGAATAATGGCTAACGATCCAATGAGAGATAATATCAAGATAGGTCTGGTTAGTCATTAGATAGAAACTGTCATGTGACCAATAACTCTTGGCAGAATGATATATTGGGCTGATTATCAATTAAAAAATTGGAGAGCAATGAATAAGTTTTTTTCTCTCACCTATTGTTGGGCAGTGATCACTAAAAAAAATCAATTAAAAAAAACAAGTGCGTTTGGTGCTGGTCCAATTTAGCATACACTTACATTGCAAATTGAACCTCCCAATCAAAAACGTAACAAGGGAGGAAATTCACTAGAACAAAGCAAAAACCAAACCTTTTTTCTAGAAATCAGAAGGAGCAAATGTTTAAATATTTAGCCACCTAGTTCCATTGGTGTGGCCTGAACACGACACGTACGTACATACGTACCCAGCCAGCCAGCCAGCCTAACCAACTTGAAAACTGAAGAAATGTTGACGGTTTCTAATATTCCTAATCTGTTATTTACACAGGACAAAGCAAAATAAGTTCCTTGGTTAACTATGCACAAAAACGCAGATAGTTATCTTTCACAATCTCTTATCGTAGCCCTTTTCATCTTGGGAGCCAAGTCTCCTGATCTCTCTTGGCTACGGGCCCAGCAATCCCTCCATAAATGCCTTAGGAATGTGTCTATTCTTCATAAAAATATTCTCAGATCAGCACCTTATATATATATATATATATATATATATATATATATATATATATATATATATATATGTATGTATTCCCTTCATATAAACCAAATAACCCAACCTTGAGTTCTGTTTATCTCACAAGATGCTCGGCTGCCTGTATATTCTTCCTTCACTGACCATGGAATATAAATATATCTGGGGTAAGTAAATACCTCATCTAGGTGCAAAAATAGGCCCGACTATCTCCCCCTCCCCCCTGCATTCCCCCCTTCCTGTGGGTCCAGGAAAAACTTTCTATTTTGGCATCAAACAAACAAAGAAAACTGAAGAGAAATGCTGAAAACCTCTGTCAAGACCTCTTCCCCCCCCCACTTCCCCCTCCCAAGCATCTTCATGCATTTGTCAGCAGTTGGTTTGGGTGGGGTGGGATGGTGGGGTGGGGTGTACGGTGACTGGAGATAAATTTATCTTATCAAGAAATAAAAAAATAAAAAAATGAAAGAAGTGCAGATAATCCTCAGTTTATAAATAGAGCTGGCCCAAATGATACAAACATATATGAGAGAGGTCCATACAGAGAGTATCCGTTCATTTTGAATACCTTGAGGAACAGATACGTAGCCTTGATGTAAATTAGCAAACATGAGCGGGGGGGACCTCATTGTACATGCGAGAAAAGACACTCTCCTGTGGGGTTATTCAGTCAGCAGTAAGCCACCACTCAGTGAGCCCCTGTACTGTGTGAATGTCACAGTCATCGACTTACCAAGTCATGTTTCATGTGCATCTTGTGCAGGGCTTTTTCAAAAGAATGACACATCGTACAGGTCAACCAGCTCCCCTCCCCAGTCTAGATCGGACTTTATTTTCGTGAAAAACTATGCATCCAAAGTGACCCATGTAAAGTTGTGAGAGTTGCAATGACCGACAGTCTACTTCTTGTAAATCTTTTGGCTAATAGGGTACGTATACAAAATTAAGATAAAGCAGATGCAAAGTGAATTTATGTTTGCATTCAAAATTGTCAAATACATTCCTCAAGCCACTGAATTAGGAGATTAACTTGTAGGAGGTGCAGGCAGCCTAGCAGTTAGTGGCTTCAAAAATGGAATTGGTGAACCAAGTTCAAACTGTGGCCTGGACAGTTGACATTCACTTCCTATTGATGACTTCAAGAAAGACACAAATCCATCTCTTCATCTCCCACTACAGTTATGGGTAAATAGCATGACAGACTGGGCTCTTTAGCCTTGATTGGCAACCAGCGTATGGATTCAAACAAGAAAATGACCGAGTACTCATACTGCAGCGTGAGAGGCTGGTAACGGACAGAGTTGGAAATGTGTTCAGTCAATGAGGCTCCAATGAAGCTTCAAAGCAAGCTGGAAATGGATTCTTATGAATCGCTTGAATAAGATAAAGGATGATAAAAACTGGTGAATGGAATAACATGGCCGCCATCTACACCTCCCTTGAGTACAAGTGGAAGATTAAAAAAACTACAAAAAAAAAAAAGTAATTGTTCATCCGACGACCCCGCCCCAGCAACTTGCAGAATTGATCAGAGAAATGCAAAGGTGCTGAGTTCATCGAAACAAACAAATAGAAAGTAACAATAAGGCAAGAGAAAAAAAAAAATGGTTCCTGGTAGACAAAAGGAAGAAAAAAAACAACAAAAAAAAAACGATTTTTTTATTCTCTACATCAATCAAACACAGCAGTTTTTCATCTTTCATTGCCTGTCAACTCGCAGATTAGTCTTATTTGTTTTCCATCTATTTACATACTGACAAGCCAGGGGCCACCGAGAGGAGGTGCAGCCAGTGCATTGCAGGGGGTGAAGGGGTAAGGGGCTAAGAATTTCTGGGATAGAGCTGTGTATTGAAACTTCAAAGTCAATACAATATGTCCATTAATAAAATAGGAGGACCACCATTTACCATTGAGTTATTATAGGATTATTGTAGATCACCTGCACCATCTTGGTCCTTATTAAATAAACATGAGAAAACAGTGACAAAATCTGTTCATATCTTAAATCCATAAACTGCTTGAAACAGCTACTGATTTGACAGTGGAACTCTTCAGCCAAAGAAATAAAGTTTGTTAAAATTTTTCTGACAACTAGAATGAAAAATAAATTGAAAAATTCACCTTGAGCTGGAAGGTGATAACTTTGATCAGTAGATATCCCCCTCTATATGAACATAATTTTGAATAAAATTTTGATGAATTTGAAAATCAATAAAGAATTCTAACTTCTTCCACCTTTGCTGCGAAGAAGAT
Source organism: Thysanoteuthis rhombus (assembly GCA_963457665.1). Taxonomy (NCBI): domain Eukaryota; kingdom Metazoa; phylum Mollusca; class Cephalopoda; order Oegopsida; family Thysanoteuthidae; genus Thysanoteuthis; species Thysanoteuthis major. The sequence goes on from OY735229.1 coordinate 1,502,358, forward strand.
TTTTCAGAGAGAGAGCTAAGCTGTTCCAAAAAGGCAAGGGGTGATGAAGGATTCGTGGCAGCTTTCATTGACAAAATGTTTACAAGGCAGGAGGAATATGTGATGAACCATCTGTTAGGGTTTGCCCCCAGATGTACGCCATCAATCCTTTCCACTTCCTGTTTTTTATTATGAAACAGATTTTGAAGACTGATGTGGTAAATTTAAAAACTCCCAAGTCTATCTGTAGCTCTGCGGTTAAAGTTTTTCATTTGAACTTGAAACGATGTGCGAGTGTTTATCTCACTATAATTCACCCTATGTCTATCTGTCTGTCAGGCACAGCATAACTCAAAGACGATTAGAACTAAGGCCACCACATTTTCTATGGTTACTAATGAGACCCTGGAGCATGTCTTTATTAGATTTTGAAAATTCCAAATTCGATTTACAAAGTAAGTATAATGCTGAACTAAGCTCTTGTGTCTATCAGGTTAACTATATTAGACATTTAGCTGAAAATGCAGTAAGACGAAGGTCATGTGCAACGACGACACAGAACTGGAGAAAGTAGACCACTAAATCTACCTAGGACAATGAATCTCCATGAAACCCTCAAAAGAGAATGAATCAAGCAAAGAATTACCCTCGGAGGGCAAGCCTTCAGCAAAGCAAGCTCGACCTTCAAGAACCAGATGATCCCATTAATCCTAAAAAGAAGAGTATACAACCAATGCATTCTCCCGATAGTCACTTATCGAGCTGAAACATGGAATCTAACCAAGAGACAAACCCGTAAACTAAGAAGAATGCAACGTGCACATGAGAAAATCATGCTCAACCTCACATGGAGAGATTACAAGACAGCACAATATATCCGGGAGAAAACAGGAGTCAGGGACATCATAAAATCCATTAAAAAACTCAAATGGCAATGGGCTGGCCATGTCGCAAGAATGGCAGACAACCGATGGACATCGCGATTCACGACATGAATCCCCAGAGATCACAGAGTATCAGATGGAGGGATAAACTAGATGAATTCAGAAACTACTGGCTCTGCGACGCCCAAGATACTGAGGACGGTCCATGTCCAACAACGGAAGTTAAGAGACTGATGATGATGAAGCTTATGGGGAGGATTTTCAGCTTGTCTTATAAATTGCATTCAGGGCTCATCCGGTGGAATTCTATATCAAAAGGAACCCTACTCCCTCCTTTACCTCCTCCCCCACTTATAATGAACTCTTCTAATTAAGAAATCAATGATAAACAGGAGGTTTGGTTAGTCGCTCAATAGAAACCATCACATGACCAACATCATTTGTCAGCAAGCCATGTTGGGGGTGATCAATCAAGAAAATTGGAAAAAGAGGTGATCAATGAATAAGTTACTTTCGCCTTTTGTTGGATCACTACAAAGTCTGAATTTTCAAGATGAAAGGATAAATGCAGCTAGACACAAAGTAAAGACTAATATAGCATAAAGTTAGATTGTAAATTGACCCCCCCTCTAAAACCCCTATTTTTGGAGAAATTTTGAAAAACGTTTTTTTTAGACATAGGAGTAAATGTTCAAATTTTCAGCCCCCTAGCTCTATTGGTGCGGCCAGTACACATGATACATACATGCCAGCAAGCCAGACCAGCTCAAAAACTGAGGAAACCTATGTATGCTGATAATTTTAGTTGACAGTTTATAACAAGAGGATTCATACTTTCATAATGGTCATATTCATTTCATAGCAAACTGAACCCCCCCCTCTAAAAACCTATTTAGGGGGTGAGAATTTGGAAAATAAACAAAATGAAAGGATATAATCCTGACTAACCAAAAGGTTACAATAAAGCAACAGAGAAAGAAATAATTTGTTCAAAATTGACAAAACTTGGTGTCAGAACTGCTGGAAAACAATTCCTGCGACAGTTTATTCTTGGCTTCGGGATTGTCATTGTTCGAATGGAAACGAAACCGGATAACTGCTCTCGGTGACTAAACTCTCCACTGCGACAAATTTCAGCAATAAAATCAGCTGAAAAGTCACCACCTGAGGCGACAAGCAAATCTTTTGTTGAAGCTATTCACATCTTATCTCACAGAACGACATTGAAATCTGCTTTTGTGACAGAAAGGAAGGAATTCGAATTTTGCAATTACAACAAAAGCGAGATGATTATATTTGAACTTGATTTCCCTGACTTCCCTTGAAGTCATCTTTTACAGTTGGAGTTTTTCAGATTTTACAAGTATGCTGTACTATAGTTTAACCTTTGAATTCATATGAGAATTTTGAATGTTATTATAAAGGGGAATAATACTGGTTAAATTTATCTTCTATTAATGCAGTCGCTGGTACTTGCCCCCCCACCCTGAATGCAAGGCCTAAACATTTGGGGGCATGTTTTGGACTATTCTGAGTAACTTTCCCCCCCTACCTTTAACAAATTTAGAAAAAAAATGTTCTTATCTATACACAGAAGAGTTCCATTATTTCATTCTCATATGAAACACAGGCAAAACATGATAAAAAATAACTAAAATGTTCAAGCATGTCTGTGCTAATTTAGCGCTTTCTCACTCTGCCAAAATATGAAAAGAGCTGAAACGGCAACATTGAACTTTTTGGCATATCGAAAACACAAATTCCTTTTTATTTCTCATTTTTATTTTCTATCTATATGGTAGATAAAGATAAAGATTGTCTCAATCTTTTGCCATGAAATTCCCAAGTATTCATTTTTCTTTCATTGGCAAAGAGCATATTGCTTCTGAATAGAAAAATTAGGTAGTTTTGTTAGATAGAGTATGTATTATTTTGAATATTATATTGAGCTAATATATATATATTATATATATATATATATATATCATGAATTGTATAGGACTGAGCTTATATATATATATATCATATCCACACATATATTATCAGAGAAATTTGTCCATTGCTGTGGAAGGAAAGGACAAAAAAATGACGACACAGCAAACCATTTCAGTACAACTCGTACATTAATTCCGCTTCTCGCGAGAATAAATAGCTTGGAAGGGGAGGGGGTAAAGAAGAATGCGGAAGGCGGCCTGTGGAGAAAAAGAGAGAGACTTTCAACGAGAGAAAGATGAATGATGATGGGGAAAAAAGATGGACACTACAAGGACAGAAGTACAAGCAGTGACAGGACACACGAACAAGCAAACACCAGAGAGAGAGAGAGAGAGAGGAATAGATTTAGGGTGAGAGTTAGCATAAAAGCTGGAGGAACAAGTGGAGAGAGGGAGGGAGGGCTGATGGATCCCCACCCCGCCAATTGGACCCAAGCTCATCATTGCCACCAAGAACGAGAATAGAGAAAGAGCCACATCTGAATCAATTAATGAAAGAAGAGAGTCACATCTATACAAGTTTCTTTCAATAAAATGTTGACAGGTGCAACTCGGCACTAATCAATCCTCACAACATTGAAGAGTGTTGAATGTTACTATTCAACTGCTCAGACAAGAATATATTTTTACGTGGCCAAAAAAAAAACCATAACAACCAATACTCCAACAGGAAAATGATGCTTTTGATTATAGAGAACTGTTCTAAAGGCAGTGAAAATAGCGCAGCTGTATGGGGCACCAGGATTTTTGGGGCCCCTCAAGATATTTCAATATTTGTTACGGGTAAAAATGCATAATACCTAGACTAAACATTTGTGGATTTATTATGCCACAGAGATGGATTGCTGATCCACAGAGGACCTTATGTTGAATTAAACATTATAATTTTTGAAAAGACTAGAACAGAAAAATCAATGTAAAACAATGGTGTAGTAGTAAATAGATGAATGAATAAAACTAGGATGCACTCAGAGAGCAAAAACCTTGGCCAATACCATTGACAGTGAAATTAGAATGCAGGGGAGATAACTGTATATACTCCTGGATCAACCTGCCCACACTTCCATAGGATGTCATCAAAATTCATTGAGAACTTTTGGAGATGTTGGGTAGACAGACAATTAGACACAAGTGAATACATATGATTATTCCAACCATAAATTATCAAAATGGAAAATAACAAGACCCCTGGCCTATTGCAACAAGTTAGTTAAAAAACAAAGAAAAGTCACTTGATGTCACCAGGCTGACATTCAGAGAAGAACATTTTCTTTAGACGAACTGAATGACAATACATAAAGCAGATACAGAGAATTCTATTATTCCATATCAGAGAATTCAGTTATATTCATCTTTATTTGTTTTTCAACCGATACATTCTTTGGTCTCCTTCCCCTCAGATGAGGACAATAGTCCAAAGATTTCTGGAAAAATGAAACCACATTGTTTTCTGATCTTCAGACAATACAGACAAGTCAAAGAATATATCCATTGAAACATTGCATCAAAAAACAACAGAGAAGACAATTGTCTAGAAAAATATATGGAATAAGGAAAATACTTCATCATAGAACTTTAGACAATAGAGGAAGGCCTGAGGATATATCGACCAAAACATCATGCTAAAAACAACAAAGATGAAGACAATCATCTATAGAATAATGAGAAGGTTTCGACTCCCAACTTTGGAAAGGTAATTTTGTGATAAAACCAGTTTCAAGAATCAATAGAACACGCAAATGAAAGATGAAACTGGTCCGGGTAGTCACTTGATAGATACCGTGATGTGACCATCATCTTTTAACAGCATACCATGTTGGGGATGATCAGTTGAAAAAATTGGAAACAAAGAGTGATGAATGAACACGTTACTTCTCTTGCTTGAAAAAGTCTGAATTTTCAAAAAGAAAAAAACAAGCGTGAATTCTGCTGGACACCAACTGAGGGATCAAATTATCATAAACTTACATTGCAAATTGAACTTTCACTAAAAAACCTATTCAGCTGGGAATTTGAAAACAAGAAGTTTTTCTTTCTAGACATAATAAGGTGTAGATGTTTAAATTTTCCGCTGTCTGGTTTGATTGGTGCGACCTGTACCTGTAATGCATAACCAGCCAGCCCAACTTGAAAACTGAAGAGACCTACGTTGACAGTTTCTGACGATGTAGCCAATCGCCAAGAAAGGAAATAAGCTTTGAAGATTAAAACTAATTAATCTCAAACGACAATTAATATCGAACATGAATAGAGAGGAAGACTAATCAATAAATCAATATTAATCTGATACAGGATCGACCAACAGCATTGGTGTATCAAATGGACATTGTTGTACAACCACAAGAGGCAAATATTAATTTATAATCATTTTGAAGGAAAAAAGATTACGTTATGTCATTAGCAGCAGCAGCAGCAGCACGTGTTTGATGGGCGGGAAGGAGAGTCTCCACCCGGGGTGGAGGCACCTGCACTTCATCTACCCTGTCATCGCCATTACAAAGTAAATAATAAGAAAAAAAGTCATTAATAAGCTTATCAGGGTTTCTAGAGAAAGATGTGGGCTTGAAGACCAAAGAGAAGAAATTGAGGGTTTTTTTTTCCTTTCCTTTCTGTGTCTCCAACTAGACCAGCTTCTTCTCTGATGTCTCTCTTCTCCCCCTCAAGAAAGACGACCAGGGCAGGTGCGACTTGCAGTTAAGGAAATATTGAAAGGAGGAAAATGAAGGGAGAAAAATAATATTTTCGTTTGATAATAGACTGTGGAAATATGTTGAGATTTCTTTTAAAGACGAAATCGAAATTAGTAGATGATTCAGAAAAAAAGAGGATAAATAGGTGTTCGGTGTGGAAAAAAATAAATAAATAAATAAATAAATAAAAGTGTCTCTAGCCAGGGTGGGGGACGTATACATTCCACTCACCCGGTCAGATAACGTCTTAAGCAAGTTGAAAGATAGAAAGCAAGCTTATCAAGTTCCCAAAATATGTGTGCTAAATCAAAAATGAAGAATTTGTTCATTTTTTTTCTTTCTCTATTTCCAATAAGACGGGCTTCTCAAGTCAATGTCCCTGAGTCTCCTTCAAGAAAATATGACCAAAGCAGGTGCGACTTGTGAGAGTGAAAAATATTGAACGAACTCAAAAAAAAATTAAAAATAAAAATAAAAAAAACAAAAGAGAGAGAGAGAGAGAAATAATATCTTCGTTGTTAACAGATCCAAGAAATGAGCTAGGATTTCTTCCATCGAAATTCAAGACTTAAAAATACAGAAAAAATAAAATTTAAAGACAATAATAAGCCATTTCTTAGTCATTTTATTTGAAGGCACATTTATTGAAAGCCTCCACAATACTCTCCATTTTTATACTTGGTATTCGTGGATTAAGTAATGTCTTCGGACATCGGGGGGTCACTAAATTGATAGGGAAGGACATAATATGAAATTAAAAGTAGAACAACTTACCGAGGGTGGCCACGATTGGAATTCAGCTGACGTCAGGTAGACATACGATCTGTCGGAAATTTATGAAGTGAGGCAAAACAATTCGATACATTCAAAGCAATGGAAATACATGCTTCTGTTACTCTTTTATGAATTATCTCATTTCTTTCATTTGTGCGCCATTTTTAACGTCGGGTGTGAACGGGTGTGAAATTTTCAGTCAGAATTCCAATCGGGACCACTTTCGCTAAGTTGTGTCTTGAAATGTTATCTATTTATGAACAAAAATTGATGTTGAGACCTGTGTTCACTTCGAATGTTTGTGTACGTTTTGTTTAGAGACGTTTTTTTTATATATATATATACTGCCTTCGTCAATCATATTGAGAATACAAGGGGGCCATATATACATATATAAGTAAAAATGTAAATATTTAAATGAGATTTTGATATTACAATATATATGTACGTTAGATGTAAGTAAATAATAAAAGAAAGATAACATGCCGCGTGAGAGAGAAAGACGATACAGGTTGAGATAAAATCTTCATATCATAATGGGGAGAGCATTTTTTTTTTTAGTTAACACTAAATTGACTCTTTTTTTTTTCTGATTCGTCTCGACCAGAAAAGATTTTACTTATAAATCCAAAGATAAAAACAGAAATTCAAGGATTTACGAAATATCCACAGCAGATGAAAACATTGGATGTTGTTGATTATTTTTCATTTTTTTTCTTCTTCAAGACAAGTTCGAAGAAACGATTTAGTGGTTGCTTTGAAGGAATGATTAATTGTTGGTTGTTTTTTTTAATTATCCAATTCAATTGAATTAAAATAGGAGTGACACTTCAACATGTAACTTTTTCTCTTCCAAATAGAACTAATATCGTTTTTTTTAACCGTCAAAATCGAGAAATGAACAAGTACTGTAATGCAATATTGAATATAATGCGAACCCCACGAAGCTAACAATCAGAAATATGTTTATATGTTATTTTTTAACACTTGTATAATACCAACTCCCAATTTTAACCCTGGTTTTTATTTTCTATATTAAATTTCCCGCATTGAATTCACGACACTCGAGTAAAATAGATTAGTAAAAGCTTCACACATACAATCCACCTTCTTTCCCCATGCTAATTACAAGGGTACAGGAAGAAAGAATTAAATGATAACAATCAGCAATTATACACCACGTGTATTTGTATATTTGTTTATTTTTTGTCAGTAACACCCCACCCTCAAAGAAAAAATCAATTAATAAACTTTTAAATTTTTACATCAACTGTCAAAATAAAATGAAATAGAACATTTAAAACATTTCAGGAGACATTATCCAAAGACTGGTATGTTAAGACCTTCTAAGGTCTTGACAAATCAATTTCATAAGCCGTCCTTTTGACGACACGGGTATTACTAGTAAGAACTAATAGTAAATACTAATAACTTACTTGAGTGGTTGTAGGAGATGTCTACTACCAGTACTCCCATCGTGATGATCAACTGAACTATCATCAGGGGACCTGTTTGTATTTTCAGGACCCAGGCTTTTACTGTCAAAATCCATCCCGACTGTTTAGGAATTACGGGTAGACTATCTTCCCTGGATTATAAGGTACTCCACAAGTGGCGATAAGGGTAGAAAAAAAGGGGAGGGCTATCTCTCTAGCCGACCCGATAATAACCGTAATGTCTTCGTCTTCTTAATATTAACATACAGCAACATTTAAGGTATTATGGTTGGTTCGCGGTGTGTTTTTCTTGCTCACTTTACAGGGAGAATGGAAAGAGACAGACTTAAATGTATAAAAGAAGCGACAAAAATTATATACAAAAAAAAGAACGTTCTCAGGGTGTTTAAGCAGGAAGTTTAAGGTTAGAATGCGTGTTGTCAAATTTCAAATATTGTGTCAAGACAATAAGGTGTCGAGAGAGAAATAGACTATTATCAAGATCTCTTTTCTCCACTAAATCCATATCAATAAATAAAAAAAGGGGTCACAAAAAGACCCGTCAGTTAGGTCCAACTTCAAGCCTGTCTCTCCCTTATTCAACAAACCAAACCTAGACCTACTACTGAACTCAAAACGTTGAAGTAGTCGATGTAATAGTAGTAAAAAAAAACAAAACAACACATATATGTGTGTGTGTGTGTGTGTGTATATATATATATATCTATATATATGTATATATATATATATATAATTGTGTAAATACGGGCAGTAGCAGGTGCTTGCTCCCACTGATGTCAATATCACAACACACAAGTACAAGGCGGATATAGAAAGATGTCCCTTAAATTGTCTAATTCATTCATTTCATGTCACCCCAGCTTCTTTTCTTTTTACCTTCCCCGGGGGTGATAGAATGTAAATGAGAGAACTGAAGGAATAGTAATGTGCAAATGATTATCGTGATGATAAATCGCGAGCACCGAGTGGGGTTAGCAACAGTGGAAGGAGGAGGAGAACTATGACCACAACCATCATCATCATCATCATCGTGATGATAGCAATGTAAGAGGATGAGCAGTAGTAGTAATACTACTACTATTACAACTACTATTGGGTTTGACTTATAACAGAAGTGCCCTATCTAACCCGTGTATAATGCGAAAAATCTAAAAAGAAAACCGGGTCAAAAGTATAAAATTTATTTTTTTTAAATTGATTTTCAAACTTGAACTATTACTAATTTTTTTTTAACGACAAAAAGTGGGGGGCTGCATTCATATCCGAAATCGCATTGTACTCGAGTAAATACTACGAAGGTAGTAGTAGTAGTAGTAGGTGTAACAGCAGCAGGTGAATTTGAAGAGATTAAAATGAAAAAAAAAGAGTAGTTCAAGAAATGACGAAGAATAAAATATCTGTTTGAAAAAAAAAAATAGAGAAAAAGAAGAATTCCTGTCTGATTTTTAGTACTGACTAAAAGTAAGTACTAATGGCATTAGTGAGTCTTCGAAAATCAACCTTGCTTCTCATCTCTATTCTTAGTTATTATAGAGGTGGGGGAAGGGACGAGTGACATTGCTCAATTGACAAAGACGTTGCTTCTTGTTTTGGACCACTCGGCTACGATTCGATCTCGAGATATCAAATTTGAAAGTGAACCGAAATAGTTCACTTTGTATAGGTATCAATCACTTACATGAAAAAATAAATAATGAACAAGTGTTTCAGAGATGGCGAGGCGAATGGCTCATTGGGAGAAGACGTCGTCTGCTTATTATTGAAAGCTGCTGGTCCCGTTTCGAGACTCAATAAACATCAACCTGCTGATAGATGATGGATATCCTTAAATACCCTGCACCCAGGATCGCCCGGGGATTCATCAAATCTACAACAATATGCAGATACAGAAAGAGTCGCTGATAAAGTTATCACACGGTTATTGTTATCAAACTCAGCTAGTCGGTTCTAAACACTTTATGAACTGAAAAAAAAATTAAATTAAGAAAGAAATTTTCATTTGATTCTTTATAATGTATAAGTTGTTCAAAGCAATAATGAATTTAATAACATCGATTGTAATTTTTTTTCCATATCCAATATCCTTTGCTTAATGTTATTAGCCGGTTATTGTTATCAAAAAGTGATCGCCATGAGTGTCTTTTTCTATTGTATTAAAAGATGTTCTATTATTAAAGGAGAACAAGTCGCAGTTCATCTGATAATGATGTTAGTTCTGTTGTGATTTTTTTTTCCTTTAGATATTTGGCTCCAGTTCAAGACGTAGGTAGGGCCATGTAGGTATTTGCAAAGGAATAGTGGACAACTATTTCAAATGAAATCGATGACATCACGGAGTTAATAGCACCTATGGTCAGGATAGGTATCAGAGATGCCTAGGTAACAGAGACAGTGACGGAAATGGGACTTGGGAACAAGGTATACGTTGAGGCTTGGCTCTGGGAAATAGGTATACGGCGAGGCTTTGGGAACTTGGTATACGTTGAGGCTTGATTTGGCTTTGGGAACTTAGTATACGTTGAGGCTTGGCTCTGGGAAATAGGTATACGGTGAGGCTTGGCTTGGCTTTGGGAACTTGGTATACATTGAGGCTTGATTTGGCTTTGGGAACTTAGTATACAGAGAGGTTTGGCTTTGGGAAATAGGTATACGGTGAGGCTTGGCTTGGCTTTGGGAACTTGGTATACGTTGAGGCTTGGCTTGGCTTTGGGAACTAGGTATACGTTGAAGCTTGGCTTTGAGAACTAGGTATACGTTGAAGCTTGGCTTTGGGAAATAGGTATGCAGTGAAGCTTGGCTTTGGGAAGTAGCTATACGGTCAGGCTCGGTTTTGGGAAATAGGTGCACCTACAGAGATTGAACATACAAATAACCTGAAATTAAGAAGTAGGTATACGCCGTACCCCCCAACATCGTCCCATTCCTAATGAAGATGTTCCTATACCTCTGCTTTGATGGTCAAGGCTCTCATGCTGATAAATACATTGAGGAGAAAACATTGTGGTCACTCTCATACTTGTAAAATCTCGAGCAGTTAAAAGCAGTCGTGGGATATCTGTAGAGGTATAAGTGGCCTAACAGTTAAGGACACAGAGAATGGAAAATGAACAAAGTTCAAACTCCATTGATGTTATTGGGAAAGGCATGAATCCACTTTTCCCTCTAGCAATGGGTAAAAAGCAGGGCAGTTTCAGCCTACCAAGCAACTAACAGAAAACCATTTTCGGGGCTCTTCATACACACCCTCCAATATTTGTGCGCTACCAATATTGATCTGAGGTGTTTAACAACCAAAACGGTCAACAACACAGAGAATGATTGAATGAGTGGAGTTCAAACTTCTGGCCGAGAAATTTTCCTTGAAAAAGGCTTGAATTCATCTTTTCTGCAGGCAGCTATGGGTAAATAGTAGAACAGCCAGGGCTCTTTAGCCACGGTTGGCAGCCAGTGTAAGAGATGGACAACTTTGATTCTAAACAAACCTAAAGTAGGATGGGCTCACCCTTGACATACCCATGATGACATCATCTGCGTTACCCTGAGTTAGGGGAAGGGGAAAGGTAAGTATTAAATCCTTTGCACTCATTGAGACATTTTCTCTCCTTTTGGGTAAATGAATCAGCAAGACATTTACACTTTCATGAAAATTGATCTTTTTACTATAAGATCAGGTTTCAACCCTTAATCACCAGGTTATCATCAGAGGAAAACACGTGGTTCCTTAATTGAAGTGCCCAAGCACGGCAATGATAGAAATGGATTTTGGGAACTAGGTATACAGTAAAGCTGGATTTCGGGATCTAAGTATACAGCAAAGCTGGGTTTGGAGAAACCAGGTATTCAGCAAGGATAGGTTTTTGGAACTTGGTATACAGTAATGTATACTAGTAAATATTGATTATCCAAAAAATCTGGGAGTTGAGAAATGGGTAAACACCAAACCTCCATATACCCCACCCCCATTCCCCTCCTTAATTCACGCACAACTTCCTTGCCAATCAGCCAGTTGACATCAGAGACGTTCAACAACTGACAGCCTTTAATTTTATCTTTGATTGGGCGCTGAGGTTTCATTATCTTGTCTTCACCTCTCTCAGCTTAAATCTTCCTCTATTATCAATTCTTCTCTCCATATACAGAAATATTTACTAAGCTTAGTCTGGCACAAGGCCAGGGATAGGGAATATGGGTTAGGAAAATAACGTAACGTAGTTCAATATAAAGTAATAAGTCATTGGGGTACCACATGATTTCATCATAGGTATGTCAAGGGTGAGGTAGCTTGACAGAGCTCATCACTTTTCAGGCTGGTTGTGGAATTAGTCAACCATCAACTAGACTGGTTGTCAATCATGGCCAGAGAATCTTAGAATATATTGGAGAGGGGGAGAGATTTCCCAACATTTCCCAAGGGCATTGGTACAAAGTGAAAACTAATTGCCGCAGTTAGGGTTTGAACTCTGCTAGCCAAGTCCATTCTACATACCACTAATTGCTCAGACCGCCTTGCACCTCCTGCTTCAAGATACTCTTCCATGTTGAATGAAGTAGTGTATTTTCAAACTGTGTGTGTGTGTGTGTGTATGCAGTGGTGGGTCTGTAATTGGTGTCACCTAGGACGGTAACTCATTATGTCTCCTCCTCTTTCAGAACTTGTTCTCTTCCCAGGATAACTAGAATTTTGGTGATACTATTAATCATTCATGATAATTCTTACATATCATTGAATGTGATGACATAAGCCAGCATTTACAAACAATTCTATTCATCTTTGGTTTTCCATTTTTCAGTTCTGACTAGATGAAATGATATGAAGATAATAAGTATGGTTACCGTGAAAAAGTTTTCATTCAGTAACTATACAATAAAACTACAAAGCACTCTGAGAGCGCGTACCTCTGCCAACGACATTGTCCAGGGGAGTAATTGTGCATTGATACACTGTAAAATTTAATCACCCCTTCTGTCACCCATTGTTCACCCTTCCACAAACTTCAATTGGAATTCATTGGTAATTTTAAGGGACATTAAGTGAAGAGACTGATGTTTCACCAGAAAAAAGGAATTACTAAAAATCTATATGAAGTATATATACATATACATATATATATAGTGGATTCATTAGACAAACACATTAATGTTTCTGCCCTGTTCGGGGTTTTAGAAACATAAACGTGCTTATGTAGCAAATCTCCAATATTCCAAGCTCTACTCTAAACCAACTTGATGTGTGAAGTCCAAAGTTGACTGTATCAAACACTCTATGAAGTAAACCCATCATACATCAGATATTATACGATATTGTATTACTGATTTGTACTGTGTGAGATAATTCACACTCACACAGCACTGATGATGGGAAGAATCCCGAAACATGTATGGACTATTGACATATAAGGATTAATAAACCTTACCACCAAACACTTCACTCCCGAGTCTGTCTCACTCTCTAAAGTACACATTATATATATAAATATATGTATATATTATAGTCTAGAAAGCTTTACAGCTTTAAACGCTAAACATTGTGCCACCTCAGTCCCCCATTTCCCAATATCTGTCAAAGCAATTTATGTAATCTTCAAAAAGGACTTTTTTTTTCTCTTTGTTTCCTCTATACTTCATTATTATCGTACGATGTATAAATTATCTTTTGTTGGGATCATCAGTTGTTTACCAAGTAACTGTTCTGGGTATTTTAAAAACAAAACAGTCATACTAACATAGCACCCTGGCAGTGTTGATCAAGTACCACCTCCCTTTATTATTTAGTTTTTGCCATACATTTAGTTTGTCAATTTATAGAAGGTTTTGAGTGTATTGTATATTGATAGTATCTTATACTACACATTTATCTTTTGAAACAAGGCTTACAAACATACATGCATGTCTGGTTAATTACAACAGACACGAAACAATTTTTCAATCATTTAAAAGCCTCTCTTGTTCGGGCACAAGAGAATGTAAGTCTCAACGCAATGTATGCAAGTATTGTCCAAATGATAGATTAGACCAACTGCTTCCGGCTGTAAATTCTAGTCTATCATTTGGACAATACATGCATACATTACATCCAGACACAGGTTTTCTCGTGGGTGAACAAGAAAAACTTACAAAAAGATTGGAAAAAATTTTCCCTGTCAGTCATATGAACCAGACATGCCTTGACAAAGGATTGCTGCCTAAATACACAATTGTTTATTCTATTCATGCTGTCTAGACCAAGTGACTCATTTTTCGTGTAACAACAGGAGGTCATTTCAAATAATATAATGCATTCATAATTATTCTGTTGGACTATATTTCCATTTCTTAATAATATAGTTGTCTAAATTGAGAAAAAACAGTGCAGATATGGACAGTGAATGACCAAGGATGAGAATAGTGAGGATAAAGCAGTCATTTGGGCCTTTTGATCGGACTGTTTAGTTCAATGGGAAGAGTGATGCTACGTTGAAGTGGCTATTTTATGGGTTGCAGTTTCAATTCCTGCAGCAGTGGCTCCATTTTCTTCAATTGTTTATTCTATTTATGCTATCTAAGCCAAGTGACTCATTCTCCATGTAATAACAAGAGGTCATTTCAAATAGAGCTTCAAATAATATAATGCATTTATAAATGAATATATATATATATATATATATATATATATATATATATATATATATATATATATATCAGTGGCTCATCAATGTTACTCAAGCTTAATCTAGGGTAGCCATTTCCAGAGAGGTAGACACTCAGGGTGCACAGAGCCCCATTGTGAGGGGTGGTCTACATTATGGGGGTACACAAGCTTTCTGAGTAGGCAGACCTTTTAAAAGCTTGGTTCTGTGGGGAAGAATCATTTAAATAAAAGGGGTTTTCGGTGATGAAAATGTTGGAAACTACTGTTCTCAACTAACCATAAATTCCTAGCATCTTGGTTCCCTTGATTTATGAAATTGAAACAGAGATAAATTCCTCGAAAAATAATGAATTAAAAGCCATTTGAGATTTCAAAGAATTTTCAGGTCATATGTAATAATCATGAAGAGTAACTTTATTCAAGTTAATATTTTCAGTTATGAAAATGAAACAGCCATGTTCCTTGAAAAAAAAGGGAATGAAAAACAAAGAGATTTTAAAGACCATTTTCCATATTTCAGGTAGAGATTTGTTAGCCCGAGTCAAGTTTTCATAAGAGTTTTGAGACATCTCTTTTTGGTTTGAAATAGATTGATACTTGACAGTCAGGATACATGGGACAAGCATGAGTGCTGTGGCCATCATATATATATATATATATATATATACATATATATATATATATATATATACATATATATATATATATATATATATATATATATATATATATATATATATATATGTGTGTGCGTGTGTGTGCATATCATTCCCTCCAGAGATTTTATATTGTACAACCTCCGTTCCAAAATAGTTGTAATGATTGCATACGCATTTCTTATACTAAATGTACCAACTACTATGGGACAGAAGTTGTACTATTTAGAGATACCTTCAGGCGTATCAGTTGTTATCTCCCTTTCTGATCAACTCTTCACATGAAATCTGTTCCTTTCCATCTTGAAATATTTTTTATCTAAAAATGTTGCAAACAGTGGAAGATCTAAATCTATTCCACTACGTGCCAGATTATATGTACAACAATGTATCTATATTTGGGGGTATAACCTATCTCTTGTAGTTTGTTCATATCTACATAGGTGGAGCGTAGGGACCTGAAGACCCTGCTACATTAGGGGGTGGAATAGGGCGTTGGAAGGCGCCAGAGCTCTAGGAGTGCAATATATCTCAAGAACCCAGGAAAATCCAAAATATAATCTAGAAAATGTTGCAAGGGAGCACAGTCTGACCTAGCACCGGAGCTATATATCTATCAATCGATCTATCCATCTCAGTCTGTTTATATCTATCTCTTGCAGTCGGTTTGTACTTATCTACTACTGTTTAACTTTTGAGACATCTCATTGCGTTACGTGTTCAAGTCTCTGTACAGGCCAATATTTTAAATGCTCACACACACACACAAACACTCACCCCCTAGAAGATACAAACAACATGATCCAATCCCCACCATAATCAGAACATTTGTCAGATATACAACACCTACGGTATATATATATATACATACATACATATATATATGCTCTTGGGAAAGGCACAGATACATTCATTTTTCCTTCCTAGCTATATGTGGATAGTATGGAAGATTGGGCTCTTTAGCCATGGTTGGCAATGAGTCTGGGAGATGAACTAATCTGATTCCAAATCAGAGTACTGGACTGACACATGCGTGAAACTGAGGCCACTGGAGGGTCCCCAGTAAGAGGTGGGGATATCCAAATCAAATTTTACTTGGGTTCCTCAAAAAGGTAATGGAGGACCCATATCAAATTCTGCTTAGGGTGCCATTAAGGCTTGGGCCAATCTGCCTAACCAACCCTAAGAGGGATGGCTATGTCAGGCTCTTGCCCTAGAGACACTCATGATGAGCCTCATCTGTGGGGTCCTAATAAACTGGCACTGAGGTACAGAAAAAGAAATTCTAAAACTTGAAAATACTAAGGAAAAGAAAAATGATTGACTTGAAATTACACATATTTTGATTCTCTTGGAAAGCAGCAGTATCTCCTAACTCCAGCCCCCTCCAATAAAAAAAGAAATCCAGATCTGGTTAGTAACTCAATAGAAACCATTCACTGATCACTGTCTTTCAGCAGCATGCTATGTTGAGGGTGATGAATCAAAAAATCAGAAAATGGGGGATCAATGAATGAGTTATTTCTCTCGGCTTCTGTTGGGCAGTGATCACTTAAAAAGTTAGCATAGACATTTATTGTAAATTAAACCCTCAACTAAATACCTATTTTCAGTAAGAATTTAAAAAAAAAACAAAAAAAAACCCAGCTTTTTTTCTAGATATAATAAGGAGCAAATGTTTGAAATTTCAGCCTTCAAGCTCCATTGGAGTGGCCTGTATGCATGATACATATACAGAGGGATCAACTTGAAAACTGAAAGAAACTATGTTGACAGTTTGGGTTGACAGTATCTACTGAATATATAAAATAAAATGAATTATTGCTTTTAGAAGTTCAGCTCTGCCTTTTCAATTTGATTAAATGCATGGGAAAAACTGGATGGAAGAAAAATCCGATGACATACAAAGATTATATATGGTGGGAGGGGGGGGGGGTGAGTCAACTGAATACATCAGCTCCGCCCCCAGCACCCGTGCAGGGAAAGAGAAACCTCTAGACCTCCTGCCCCATCCTCTATCTTTTATCCTTCGCCATCTGTTATTTTCATCTTTTTCTTTGATATTTCTCATCTCTGCCAACCACAAATAAAGACTGGGAAGCAATGACCTCATCAGGCAATCCCAAGGAAGGGGCATCCGCTGCCACTTTTCCAGAGAGGGGAGGGGGGCGCAAAAGGATATAGTTGGGGGGGGCGAGAGGGAGCAAAGAGATATATTAGGAATATATCTTAGCGGCAACCCTTGTTATCAGTGATTACTAATACATTCTTTTTATATGGGTACATTGAGTAAGGGTAACATAGAACAACTGTACTACACCATTATCCTTCAATGACTATAGGGTTCATCCCTCGGGATTAGGCTTGATAGAGAGGGTGTCAAATATCCCATTTGCCCAACCCTGCAAATGCACATGAGCATCTACACTGCCTTGACACTAGAATTGGTTGTTCATCTTGAGATATCCTGCTGGAAGTTCCTTATCTCTATGCAGACTAACCTACCAAGGTGCCTATTGCCCGAATTTTCCATAATTTGTAGAACCAAGATCATAATGGGACGTATTTATCCCATTAGATATTTACTGCTCTACCATCACTCTGAGCAGAAATGAATGCAATATTAAATTTTGACACAGGACACCCAGAAATGGCTATAAAAATGAAAACCGAATCTTGGAATACAACATAGTCTGCGGTCGTAAAAGCTGGTAAAATCTCATTTACATTATTTTACATGACACACATGTCCCAGTAGACTTCAAAAAAAGATCTATGACACATACATATCCCAGCAGTCATTGAAACTTAGCGATATACATGTCCTAGGAGCCTCAGAAGGATTAAGTCAGTATGCCATTGGGGTATTTGATATTAGGATAACTGGCTCGTGGAATGATCAGATCAAAAATTCGATGAGCTTTCAGTGCACCTCCAATGGTAGGCAAACAATGTTCATGTGTTCATGATAAGGTTTTCTGAATTTATCAGGTTACTTTATGTCATGAGTATAAGAGACACACCCAATGACTTGAAAATGACACTTCTCTTTTCATAAGGATGTATGCAGATCAGATTAGGTTATATGACAATGGTATCAATAGAACTCATTCGATGACTTGTCAACTTTAGCTGGGGAGGACTTTACATTTCTACGAAATCAGGAAAATCAGAAAATTACTCAGTTTCGCTTTTTTTTTCTTTTTTGTAAAGAGAACTCAGAAAGAAAAAAAAAAAAGAAAGAGAAGGATTTGGGATTTAAAAAATTATTTGGACATTATCAATTGCATGTCAACCGGGTCAAAATCTTTTTCTTCATTTCTTTTCCTACAGGACTAGTCGATTAGAAGACGGAGACTTTGTCAAAGTGTCGTTAGCTGTAATTGCATCGATCAGGAATTTTTTTTTCTTTCCAGAATTGGTCAAGCAAAGGAAGATATGCAAAGTGGTTTTTCTAAATGCTTTTTAATTTTTTAAAGAAAAATTTTTAACAGAGAGCTTGAAGCCAAAATAAACAAAACACATCAGTCAGACAGCCTAATTGCACATACAAATTATGCACACGTCCCCTCCCTGCTCCCCACTCTTGCTCACGGGGCAAAAGAAATTGAAAATGTTCAAGTAGGAGGGAGAAATACACAAGAAACTAAATAATCCGAATCATAGACGACTGATGGAATTCAAATGGAACTAAAAAGCATTTAAGAAGGAAAACTCTCAGGATTAAAAGAAATCCTATTATTGAAGGAGGGAGGGAGGGAGGGAGGATGAAAGGCTCAAAAGAGATGGGGAAAAGAGAGAGAAAGTTGTGTAGAGCAGAAGGAAGAGGAAGATAGAAGGCTAGTTGGAAAAGGAAGAGGGAGAAGGAGAGAAGGGGAAGAGGATGAGGTGTAGAAAGGAGATGGAGAGAAAGCTAGGATGAGGAGGAAGGGGAGAAAGGAGAAGGATGGAAAAGAGGGAGGAGGAGAAGGATGGAAAAGAGGGAGGAGGAGAAGGATGGAAAAGAGGGAGGAGGAGAAGGATGGAAAAGAGGGAGGAGGAGAAGGATGGAAAAGAGGGAGGAGGAGAAGGATGGAAAAGAGGGAGGAGGAGAAGGATGGAAAAGAGGGAGGAGGAGAAGGATGGAAAAGAGGGAGGAGGAGAAGGATGGAAAAGAGGGAGGAGGAGAACGATGGAAAAGAGGGAGGAGGAGAACGATGGAAAAGAGGGAGGAGGAGAACGATGGAAAAGAGGGAGGAGGAGAACGATGGAAAAGAGGGAGGAGGAGAACGATGGAAAAGAGGGAGGAGGAGAATGATGGAAAAGAGGGAGGAGGAGAACGATGGAAAAGAGGGAGGAGGAGAACGATGGAAAAGAGGGAGGAGGAGAACGATGGAAAAGAGGGAGGAGGAGAACGATGGAAAAGAGGGAGGAGGAGAAGGATGGAAAAGAGGGAAGAGGAGAGGGATGGAAAAGAGGGAGGAAGAGAAGGATGGAAAAGAGGGAGGAGGAGAAGGATGAAAAGAGGGAGGAGGAGAAGGAGAGAAACGGGGAGGAGGGAAATGAAAGAGCAAAACCAGTCCATTTCTGTTCATACAGAGACGTTCGCTTTATAACATTTAACAAAGTCAAATAGCTGTTATTCAGAGTTTTGTATGATAATGAAAGAAATAAGAAAAACATTCCGACTTCCAGGGGTGTCTAGTCTCCCAAAGAGGTCCCCTTCCAACACATAATGAAATTTGTCATTAGATAATGTTAGTAGAAATACTGTAAGTGGACAACTTTTTATTCACCATTGGGGGCCTGTAGGGAGGGTAATTTTCAAATCGACCCTCTCTCACAGCTACACTTCGGTCCACTCCCAACCCATGGTATCTATACATCGATCTTATGAAAATCCACTATTTTGGATCCTGGTTATTGATTCAACAAACACTCGAAGAACTGATCCCTCACATTTTGGCAATGGATTTGAATCTTCTGAGTACCAGCTCGTCATTTCAGAAAAAGTTAAAACCTTTTTTTTAAGTTAAACAAAAGAAAAATTTTTGCTACTGCTTTTTTTTTTTACATTGCATTACCAGAAGAAAAATCTCTTAACATACTGATAGTAATCCTGAAGAAGGGCAGAAAATGAATCGGCCGAAACGTAGAGGGAATCGAAAAAATTTCAAGAAGAATGAGTTTGAATGTCTGAAATAATTCTCAGAATGAATGAAAGCTGCTTGTTTCTACAATCAGGCCCTGAATTCTAATATCAGAAACAGTTGACCATAACTGTCAAAATAGGTTTCCTCAGTTTTTAACCTGGTCTGGTTGGCTGGCTGTGTACATTGATATGTATTGTGTGTACAGGCTGCACCAACGGAGCTAGAAGACTGAAACAATTACACCTTATTATATTTACAAAAACATGTTTTTAGTAGGGGATTCAGTTTATGATTTTGAAAGTTTATGCTAAATTGGTCATTAGTTTGTGCCCACTTGTTTCTCTAAAATTAAAACTTTTCAGCAAAGGGCGAGAGAAATAACTTATTCATTGATCGTCCCTTTTTTCAATTCTAATTTTTTTTTTTCTTCAAAATTACTGTTGGATAGTTTGTTTTTTGTTTTTGACTGATTTCAATGTTCTATCCATTACTTTGGTTCTGTCCTTGAGATTTTAGGCCTTGAAAAGCTGCTTCCAAGCTCAATGTATTATCATTCAACCAAACAGAAAAACAGACTGATCTCCTCTTTTGGGCCCATGCACAAGTTCACAACATTTAGAGCTACAAAGTCACATTCAACTCCTATTCTGACAGAAGATGATTACTGCGACTTTTGTATTGGATATATCATCATCAGTCTTGTAATGTCCGTTGTTGGACATAGACATTCCCCAGGATTCGCCACACTTATCTATCATGGGTGTCACGGAGCCAGTACTTTCTGAACTTGTCTAGCTCGTCTCTCCATCTAATATTCTGCCAGCCTTAGTTGCGCATGTGATCTCGGGGGATCCATGTCGTGAGTCATGATGTCCATTGGTTGTCCGCCATTCTTGCGACGTAGCCAGCCCACCGCCATTTGAGATTTTTAATGGATTCTATGATGTCCCTGATTCTTGTCTTTTCTCAGATGTACTGTGCTATCTTGTGGTCTCTCCATGTGAGGCCCAGCATAATTCTTTCATGTGCATGTTGCATGGTTTTCAATTTGCGGATCTGTCTCTTGGTTAGGTTCCATGTTTCAGCTTCATAATTGACTATTATCAGTAGGATGCATTGAAAAGATTTTTTTGTTCAGTCTAAGTGTATTTATTTATCAGAATGAAGTAAGCCCGTATTTGTTTGATGAATTTCATAAACATGTAAGACTTGTAGATTTGGCTCAGTCGGTAAGAGAGCCGGCAACCACTCACTTGGTCATTATTTTATTGTTCTTATTACTTGTAACGGTGGGAAAACAAAGTCAACTCTAAACTTGGACAGGAGTTTGACAAAAGTGATTAATCAATAATGCCTCATGATTTCTTCATTAAAGAAAAAAGAAAAAAAAAGAAGAAGAAAAGCAACTAATACCCCACCAACACTTAGTGTTCATGCCTTAGAGGGGCTCTACTTAAAAACGCGCAAAAATGCAAACCTGAAGCAAAATGCAAACCTGAAGCATCTTTTTAGTTCATAACAAGCAAACAAACAAAAAGCAAAACTGTGACCCCCCAACCCCCCCCTGACCCCAGCTGCGTTCGTTTTCATAAATCTTAATTGCTAAAAAAAAAAGCATCTGAAAATAATTGACAGCCACGATTTTCAGACTTTGAATCCATGCTTTGGAGAGCTAAGCGAACAACATAACCAGCCACCCCACGCCCAATCTGCCCCTCCCTACTCCCCGCATTGCATTTTACATTTCGATGAATCTGTATTTGAATAGCAACAAGCAACACCCCCCCCCCAAAAAAAAACAAGTATCTACTTTGAATACATGCTTTAAGGAGTGCAGTGTACAACATAAGCAGAGGGAAACTGATCTCCCCTAACACGCTGGGGGTTCAAAAATTGGCTAAGCAAAAAGTTCTAAAATATTTCACGAGCAAACAACACCAAAGCAACACGATACATACCTCCCAATTTTAATTTCTTCAATTATGGAAACACTACAAGGAAAGAATCAGAAATGATTTCTGAAAAAAAGGTCAACAAAGATGCGAAGAGACTTTCATGTTCCAAAACAAACATAAGTAATCATAGACTCTTGGTCAACACACCATAATCAGTACGGTTGAAAGGCATCTCTAGTGTTTTATTCTTAGATTCACAGACCCCTTGTAACCGCTGTGGAACTCTTCAATGAATAGGATTTAAAAAAATAGGACGATGCTGCAAATTGAATTGAAAAAAAAAAAGATTAAAAAAATATTACTAAAAGGTGCAAGGGAAGCAATTCTAATCAGAAGTTACACCCCTAGAACAAACTTTTGGATGAACCTGAGAGTGAATACAAAAGGTATCAGAGAAAAAATTACCACTGAATTGAGGAGGGTCATTGAGATTCTAACTTTTGTTCAAACAACGTCATTGATGTTGTCAACATAAATTTCAGATTGGTGTATTGATGACCACAATTTTTTCTTCACCAGGAGAAAAAAAAAGGTTTTTTGTTGAACCTGACGAAGGTTGAAGAATGGATCAGTTGAAAAGTTATGTTGCTCAAAGATAGGAAGAAGAGATTCAATTGCTCGAACAAAAGTTGAAATTACTTGTGAATTTCAACCTTTCCTAAAACCAACAGAAAGTCGTTTCCTCACAAACAATATTGAAACTCAGATAATCATGAGTTTGGATATCATCTTTATAAGTTTATATTGGATGAAGAATTCCTTTCCCAATGCACAAAACCCCAGTAGCTATGAGTTAATCAGTATGTCCTCTTAAAAATGAAGAAGAAAATTATAATTTATGAAGGAATTTTTTAGGAAGAAAATATTTAGAAGACATAATGTCTGCTTCTGTGTATTAGCCTCTGAAGGAATCAGCGTAATGAAGTCTGGTTTCTTTTCTAATTTTTTCCAGTATTTTCCTGAAGATTTCATTCTGCTGACAAAAGCCCCCAACACAAGATTTTTCTCCAAGTTAAAAGAATAAAAACTAAATCCCTTCTGACAAAAAAAAATGCTTCAAAAACCAATTTCCCTAAACATATTGTGCAACAATTTTTTGTTTGTTTGCTTTTAAAAAAATTTTCAAATAATTCTTAAATTGTTTTCGGGGAAAAAGAAGAGAGAAAAAAATTCCAGATTTTTAACTTGCATTTGTTTGGATGAGTTTTGGGTCTGTTTGATGAGTTTGGTAAATGGAATTCTATGAAGTGATTCTGGGAAGATTGGGAGACAATCAGAGAAAGGGAGGATGTAAAAAAAGATGTAAAATAAAAAAAAGGAAAAGAAAAAAGATGGAAGAGAGACAGAGAAGAGAGGAAAGGAAAAATACAGAAGAAAGAAAAGAAAGAGATTGAAAAAAAGAAGACAAAAAAATACATGACTCGCCAGTCAATAATTGAAAAACCGTAGCATCAAAATTTAAAGATTGAAGAATAAGTATGGTCCAAATAAACTCTCCTTATGACATCAGTGGCATTTTCAACAGGAAAACATCTAAAACAGAGTTAAAAGAGATATCTAGATTCTGGAGAATCCAGATGTAAATAAAGCAGTCAAAAAAGTCGAAAAAAGCTTTCCTATCCCCAAATCACTAAAAAACATTTTTAAAGGGGTTTAGTGAAGTTAGAATGTTAATTCTCAAGTCTGTAGACAAAGCAGAATTGCCGGGACCAGCGGAGACAAACACATGAAATATAAAAAAGATGGAATCCTATGACATCTTTAATAGCTGTGGTGGTTCAATAGGAAAATATTAATGAAAAAAAAAAAAAAAAAAAGAGAGAAAGGAGAAAAACTGAGGAGAGTAAAAAAGGTACAGAAAGCAGGTCTGGTTAGTCACTCAATAGAAACCGTCACATGACAAACATCTTTGGGGGTGTGATCTATTAAAAAAATTGAAAAAATGGGAGATCACTGAATAAGCTACTACACTCTCCTTTTGTTGGGCAGTGATCACTAAAAAACAAATAAGAGAAAGGAAAAATAGAGTACGAAAAAAGTAAATGAAAGAAAGGAAAAAATAAATGATGGAGTACAAAAAAAGTAAACGAAAGAGAGGAAAGAAAAATAATAAAGTACGAAAAAAGTAAACGAAAGAGAGGAAAGAAAAATAATAGAGTACGAAAAAAGTAAACGAAAGAAAGGAAAGAAAAATAATAAAGTACGAAAAAAGTAAACGAAAGAAAGGAAAGAAGAATAATAGAGTACGAAAAAAGTAAACGAAAGAAAGGAAAGAAAAATAATAAAGTACGAAAAAAGCAAACGAAAGAGAGGAAAGAAAAATAATAGAGTACGAAAAAAGTAAACGAAAGAAAGGAAAGAAGAATAATAGAGTACGAAAAAAGTAAACGAAAGAAAGGAAAGAAAAATAATAGAGTACGAAAAAAGCAAACGAAAGAGAGGAAAGAAAAATAATAGAGTACGAAAAAAGTAAACGAAAGAAAGGAAAGAAGAATAATAGAGTACGAAAAAAGTAAACGAAAGAAAGGAAAGAAAAGTAATAGAGTACGAAAAAAGTAAACGAAAGAAAGGAAAAAAAAATAATAGAGTACGAAAAAAGTAAACGAAAGAAAGGAAAGAAGAATAATAGAGTACGAAAAAAGTAAACGAAAGAAAGGAAAGAAGAATAATAGAGTACGAAAAAAGTAAACGAAAGAAAGGAAAGAAGAATAATAGAGTACAAAAAAAGTAAACGAAAGAAAGGAAAGAAAAATAATAGAGTACGAAAAAAGTAAACGAAACAAAGGAAAGAAGAATAATAGAGTACGAAAAAAGTAAATGAAAGAAAGGAAAAATAAATGATGGAGTACAAAAAAAGTAAACGAAAGAGAGGAAAGAAAAATAATAGAGCACGAAAAAAGTAAACGAAAGAAAGGAAAGAAGAATAATAGAGTACGAAAAAAGTAAACGAAAGAAAAGAAAGAAGAATAGTAGAGTACGAAAAAAGTAAACGAAAGAAAGGAAAGAAGAATAGTAGAGTACGAAAAAAGTAAACGAAAGAAAGGAAAGAAAAATAATAGAGTACGGAAAAAGTAAAGGAAAGAAAAGTAATAGAGTACAAAAAAAGTAAACGAAAGAAAGGAAAGAAAAATAATAGAGTACGAAAAAAGTAAACGAAAGAAAGGAAAAATAATAAAGTACGAAAAAAAAAAAGAAAGAAAGGAAAGAAAAAAGAGTGCTAAATAAGGAAATGAAAAAAGGAAAAAAACTAGAGTACAAAAAGAGTAAATGAAAGAAAAGAAAGAAAAAAAAAGAGTACAAAGACCCAACGAATAAGACACTTGCCTCGTTTCTATCTCCCTCCGTGCCAAAAAAAACTTTTTTTTTCTTCCTACAGAGAGAGATTTCAAGTTCATGGGCTGGGACTGTAATGGCAGCAACAACCCTTATCTCACCCCACCAACTACCCATCAATCCCCCCCTCCCTGTACCCTATCCACCCTTGCGACCGCTCCAGTGCCCCGATTGAGTAACATGATTATTTCATTTCACTCTACCGTCTTTTCTGTTTTTGTTGCAATCGTAGATTATCGGCCGATAAAAACATCAACAGTCATCCCCCATCCCCAGTGGATAAAGTAAAAGTAAATGGCCCTGGGTGTGGGGCTAGCGACTCCACCCTATAAAACCTACTTGCCACTGAAACCCCTGCAAGCGACCCTCTGATTAATGAGGAGTCTACAGGAATAAACAAGGATGGCCCCTAAGATGGGGTCCTTCCTCGCAGCCGCTACCCTGGGGCTGGGGCCAGGGAATGGGATGATAATCGTTACGGAGTTGATGCAGTCATTTGGCTTGTTTATACCCACCTCCCCCTGCACTTTACACAGGGCCGCAAGATTTTAGGGACCCACAAAAAAATATGTCTTTA
>OY735229.1:1533416-1605916 GCA_963457665.1 Thysanoteuthis rhombus
TCAAGTCTTGATGCAATGGTAAGTCTTAGTTTATTATTACAGGTAAAAAATTTCAATGAACTTTCTAAAAACATATAAACAATACTTGAGAGCAAACCTTCAAACTAAAATGTGAAAGGATTTATTAGTTTTTTTCAGAGTTTCATATTATCTCCGTCCTTCAGTTCAGGCTGGAGGGTCAATTTGACTCGAATCTTCCTGATGCAGTGTTTTCCAATTTAGTGGGTTATTCTTTAAAGCTAATCGCAAATCAATACTTTTATTGTGAGACTTACTACAACATATTGGAGTTCATTCCCTTTTTTTTTTTAATTTGATAATTCAGTTTCTTTAAATATATCTATGTAAGTAATTATCAAACTAAATACGTTTGTTTTTATTTTTAATATTTTGGGGGGGAATCGGGTGGAAGAATATATCTAAGTCCATGCTCCCCTAACAGTGAATGCTTTCTCAATGTATGTATATCTTTTAATGAAGACATTTTCTTCTTCTAGAAACATGTATTGAACTGTACGTTGAAAATGAGATAATTTATTTGTCCCTTATTTCTCATGAATACAGATACCTGAACCTTTTTTACTCCGAGATTGATGCGCACTCATCCTACATGACATGACCTGTCTCACCAAATGCTCATCTGACGGAAACTGAGGAAAGGAGAGACGAAAGGGAAGACCACAAAGAGATTGAAGAGAATGTAAGGGAGAGAAAAGGAGAAAAAAAAGGTTAATGTAAAAGAAGTAGAGAGAGAGAGAGAGAGAGAGATAAAAGGGAAAAGAAGAAGTGGAAAAAAAAAAGAAAAAAAGGAAAGAGAGAGAGAGTGTAACAATTTCCACTCTCTGGGGTTCGGTCAATTCCAATGTTGCTTAGAAATGGAACTCACCCAGTTCGGCCCTGCAATATTTGCATTGAATAAATATCATCAAACACACAAACTTATGGAAAATCAATGGGAATGGTTGACGAACTGAAGTTTTTCCAGTTTATCCATCAGGTCAGCCATAAATAAAGAGGTGCCTTGAATAGCAACAATCTATTTATCCCAATAAAGGTTTTTATTATCATTGAGGAATTAAATTTGAATCAGATCCTCATTATAGTTCTTAATTGAAATTCCCAGTTACAAGATTGAGAAATAAAAAAAAATCATCATCTGGAGAAATTCCACAGCGGCTTATATGGTTGAGAGGTTCAGAGGAATTCAACAAGTCCTTCATCAACACAGAGAATGCATGTTTTGCACAGAATCGGTTGTGAAGATTCAAAAGAAGCTTTCATTTTTAAAAAGTTCTTCCCCTCTGATATTAACTTGAGATCAATTTACCCGAGAAATGAGTTTCAGCCAAAATGTAAAATTCAGGAATAAATCAAAATTTACTTACGTTTCTGTCTCAGACACGTTAGAGACCGACCGTTTCCTGTCCAATTTAGTGACACTTTTTGTTCGTTTCAAGTTACCCCGTAATCCTTTCTTCGTGAAAAAATTCTGCACAGAAAAAGAAAAAGAAAAAAAAATTTCAAATCAGAATTTAAAAAATGTGAAATGACTAAAACATCAGCTGATTAGAATAAAACACTTATTAACAGGAATGGCCCTTGGGGTCCTCGGTACCTCGCTCCCCTGGGCAGGTTGAACTGAAGAATAATATTATCCTATTAATCTATTAGAGATTGTAAACCAAAACTGTCACCCAAACCTTCAAAATAGGTTTCTTTTCAGTTTTTAAGCTGGTCTGTCTGTATGGCAATATATCATGTGTACAGCTGCACCGATGGAGCTAGAAGGTTGAAAATTTAATTCAATGGGTTCTTAGTGAGCAGTTCGATTTACAATGTGAGTTTATGCCTAATTGGTCATTAGTTTGCACCTGTTTTTTTTTTTTGAAAATTCAAAATTTTCAGTGATCCAACAACACGTTTAGAGAAGTAACTTATACATTGATCACCCCCAACATGGCATGCCGCCAAAAGACGTCGGTCACGTTACGTTTTTCATTGAGTAATTTACCTGATCTGTTAATTTTTTACAGAATAAAAAAAATGAACACGTATGAGTAAAGAAATTTATTTCAGTAACCAACTAAAAAGAAAAATCATTGCGAGTCCAACACAGCAACAGTTTCCAATCATCATCTGATGAACAGAAACTCTGGTGATGTGTTGGACTCTTTTGATGAATAGAACAGATCCATTATGATAACAAAGAGGCAGTCCATTTACATTACTGACAAATAATTATGATATTTACATGTTTTTGTTACAAATAGAAACTAAACAACATCATTAAAAAGAACAGAGTGCATCATCTTACATAACATTCATTCAAATGTTACAACAATTTCCTTATTTTGATTTATTCATTTTCTTGTTTTTTCTCTTGTATTTGGAAAGTCCTGTTAATCCCCTCTGGATCTACATCAAAACATCAGCTTCTAAGACACACTCCCTGCTTCTAGGGTATGATCCTCTATATATACAAAACCAAAATGGTTGACTAGATTGCGCCCTCTATATGCTCACTACAAACAAGGGGCACAATTTCCATTTCAATGCAGTTAATGAGTTTTTCTCTCTTAGTCACGTTATAGGTGTTCCCTAGAACTTGCCGCCCTGGACTACTGTACCTGGGGCTGGCCCTGCTTATTAGTGATAAAGAGAATAGAAACAGAAGCCCTTGGACTAATTAGAACAGAAGGTCTGCCTCCTGATTCTGAAAATTGACCACCCTGTTTTGCTATGCCCATTACTAACGAAGCGGAGGAGGAAAAAGTCGAGCGGTATGGGCATCTGCACCATGCAGCCTCGCAGCGTGACGTGCGGCTGATAATTTGAGATATGAATGCCAAAGTTGGAATTGATAACGACGAGAGGGAGGATCTGTCCATCAATTTATTTTGCTTGCAGCCAGGCCAGTCGGAAGGTTATACGGGGTGGGGGCTCTGGCATAGTGTAAAGATCGGTCGCTTCCTTAAGACTAGGATGACCAAACGGAATCGCCACAGAAGGCTCTCTGCGGCTGTTTACAGCACCTTGTATTTCCAGACCATCCCCCATCCAGGTAACGACGATGCTTGTTGTTGCTTAACTCCAGCAATCGTAAGAGAGTTGATGTATCCAAAGCAATATGGCCATAAGAGAAGGGATGTAAGAAGGAGGCCTGAAACCATCAATGACAATGGAGAGATGTTTGTTGAATTTTGCTAAAATGAGAGATGAATGATAGGAAGAAGCACCTTCCTCCACAGAGACATCCACAAATTAAGTTGGATATCCCTTGAAGCGCATACTAATAAGATTTAATATTTCATCAATAATAAGAAATGGCAGAGATTTCTTCTAGATGTCAATGTCTACATCGGCAGCTGCTGCATCACTGAAGAGAGGCACAAAGTATTTGACATTAACAAACTTCATGTACCAGAGGTTAAAAAAAAAAAAGATGAGTTCATGAAAGAGCTTGAAAATTGCTTCAATGCACTCAATAATGAAGATAAAGAAAACGATGAAGACATGGTTGAAACAAACAGGGTTTATATCAGGAAAGTGTACAATAAAAAAAATAGTAGAGATGTGATATCTACTGGCCTAACAAGATCTTTAATCAGGAACTGTATTGGAGGACAGTCTGTTAGAATATGTCCCTTGAGATTAGGAAACTCTAAGAATATCCAAAGCTGGCTGAAGACAGACTAAGAGAAAGAGAGGCAGGCTGAAGACGATAAGGTAGAGGACAATGATGAAGAACTTGAAAGAGATGGGTCTTACATTGAATGGAGCACAGATCAAAAGACATGACAGGGTTCAATGGAGCAGTATGATTGCGGTCTTTTGTCCGAAACATGAGGAAGATTTTTAAGAAAAATAAAGATAGATAAAAATGAATGAGAGCAACTATTTGGAATGGGTCATTATTGAACTAAAAAGCACTCAGAGAGCGCATACCTCTGTCAACGCCAAGCACAAACTGAAAATTGAATGGAAATAAAATATCAAAATACAAATGAGAGAAACTTAAATGTAAAAATTTTAAGTTGCTTCTCTTGAAATTCTAATTTAATTTCTTAATCAACTGTTAGTGCTTTAACCTCTTTTCCTGCAGAATGACAGAAATATTTCTCAATCGAAAACAAATTCCTGGATCAGTCCCAAGATCTAATCACCTCTTCCATTGCCTGTTGCCCACCCCTTTCCACAAAACTTCATTGAGAACTTTTGGAGATATTGTGGGGACAGACAGACATGAGTAAATGCCTCTTCCAACTTTGTGGGCAGAGGTGAAAAACACTGGTGAAGCATTGAAGGAAATTTGTTCAAGACATTTAATCAATGGCATATGGTGTCTTGTATTTTGGGTGCGCTGTGTGCTACAGATGCAGAAAAACACAGAAATATTCTAGTGCCCATAAAAAACAATCGATAGTGAAAACCTATTTGTACAACGTGGGGAAAGTGGTCCCAATTGTAAATTGTAAGGCTTTATATCCTTGCTTATTCAATATTACAAATTTTGGAAGAAATGAGAGAATTAATGAAAGAAAAATTGGATCGGACACTATTATCTGTCAATAACAGTGTCTAATCCAAATTCTGTTTCCCATTAATTCTCTAATTTCTAAATGGGGACCACCTTCCCAACCTGTGCCAAAAAGGCTTCAACAGTCCATTCTTTTTACAGACACTAAAATATTTTTATGTTTTTGTACAGCCATAGTACACAGCACGCCCAAAATGCAAAGCATCATAAGCTACTGTATTTGATATCACCACCATCCCCCAATACATGTCGACAGTATTCACTTTGATAAACACCTGGATGTCAACAGGAAGTAAGGGGCTGTCCTCCCCTCTCTCTACCCCCTCATGGAGGGCTCGATTACTTTCTCCCTTATTGAATTCAGGCTCCAACAGCCATTTTTATTTTCAAAAGTGCAGACTTGATTAGGATCCCAAGGAATTTGGAATCTCATAGACCTTCATTTGAAAAAAAAAAAAACCAGTGAGAAGAAAGAGAGAGAAAAGAACTTTTTTTTCAGGAAAAAAAAATGAAAGAAAAAAAAAGAATTTCTTCTTTTAGACGATAAGAATTGTTTGTTGATGATTGAAAATGAATTGAAAAAATGAACAGGGGAGAAAATGAATAGAAGAAAAAAAAAGCAACGAATAGAAAAAGAAATGATTTGGAAACTTCCAACATGAAGGAAATTGACAAAAAAATTATGTAAAAAGAAAAAAGAAATGAAAAAAGACTTCCTGGTAAGGGAAAACAATAAAAAAAAAATCTCTTTCAAGATGAAAGAAATTGTAAGAAGCACCTGAAGATTGTTAGATACATGAAAGGATTTCAATCTCAGAAAAGAGGAAAGAAAATCTTCAAAGTATAAAGGTCCTCGACAGAAAACAGTTGAAAGAGAGACAGAGAGTGGCAATTAGTTGTCTATATCGGACCATCAACTCAGAGATACGAGATTATTTCTATTCAAACCATGAAATTCCTAAAAGAGTTACATATTTTCTGTAATTAGACGCCCAAGAATCTGTATTACAATTTTTAAAATGGTTCAACAGTTCCAATGTATAAAATATTTTGCATGCAGTCATGTGGTTATTTACAGATGAAATGTAAGCAATCAATTGGATCCACCAAGATCATTTTTCAATTTGAGTTTTTTTTTCAACACTATAGCAAAATTTCAGCAAAATCAGTCAAGATTTGAAAAATTTTCCCAATTGTATATAAAAATGATTTTGCTTATAAATAAAATGTAAAAAAACAATCGGATCAGCCATAACTCAGAATCCCCCTGGTAGAATCTCTCTACAAGCCTACGTACAAAATTTCATCGAAATAAATGAATAACAATAAACAAAGATATTAGACTGAAAAAAGAGGACACAACAACAACAACAGACACCCATGGCAATTCAAAGTCCCCAGCTTTTTCCTAAAAGAACAATAAGTATGGTTCATCAATATTTGTATGGGTCAAAGCCTCAAGCAAATCATTTCTTCTAACAAGGAGAAAATGAGTATAGAAATTATCCAAAACTTTGGCAAAATTCTGCAGAGCAAAAATGTTACAAAATTAGAATCTGGTTCTTGTGGCACATCAACATCTTCATGAGTCATACAATCAGAAGGATAATTCATATTTGTCTTGGTAAATTCTCTTTTTGTGATGACCAATGTATAACAAACAATACATTCTTCTGGTAATCTTGAAAGAAAGCAAAAGTTTTTAAAAAATGGTTTTTCAATCTTTGCTAAATGGAAAATTTGAAAACACTGAAAAAAAATCGAAGAAAAATTAATAAAAACAATCTGGGCAGAGCTCTCTTGCTTCATTCAAATCTAAAAGTTAAACAAAACAGAATCAATTTCTCCATACAATATTACTCCAAAACTATGTGTCTCTCTGTTACTTGAAGTTCCAGTGAATGAGATTTGCTAACTTTTACAAAAAAAGTCGATCTGAGTTGAGCTTTAGAAGTAGGAGTGAATTCCTCATCAGTTTTTGCACACATCACAGTATCAATGTTATTTGTGTAAAATGTCACCGGTTTTTGGTGTGGTCATTGACATCTGCCATTGTTGTTACGTACAAAAATAAATTGAAAACTCAATGGGAGGAGTTTGATGAAAAACATTTAACGATTGAGTGATCAATTCTATTTTTCTGCATTTCACAAATGTTATTCAGGAAGAATCAGCTTACTAAATGTTCAGAATAGGTAAGATTGAACGTTATGTCAATATTTTGCAAGGGAGGTAATTGAGATAGACTCTATTGGCCATTTTGAATGGTTGGAAGTGGCAAGATTTTTACTGTTGATCAAATAATGTTATTTCGATCTGAAAATACTGTTTACTTTAGAGCCAATCATGACATGTAGTTAGAGTTAAAGTCAGGATGAATAGGTAGGTCTGGGGTTCGTATTTCTAATTTCCCCATTATTTATTGGCGTTGAAATAGGTTCATCTAACCGTATCCAATAGCTATTTTTTCTAAAATAGAGCTACTTTTAGTCATTCTAAATTGACCAAATCCAAAATAGCGGTGACATACTGAGTAAACTTCCCTATCCCAAACCTAAATGCTTGCAAGCTTTATACAGCCCCCGATTTTTATGAACTTTTGGGTGTTTTGGGTGAGCAATTTTAGCCAATGTCACCTTTAATTGGAGTTTTCATTTAACTCAGTAGTTAATTGGTATTTGATATCTTTGTGAAACATATAAGATGAAAAATGCGAAGGTATTTGAAATTGAAGTCAAAGCCCTTGCACAACGATCAAAACAGAAACAAGGTAACATTATTATCAATTTTGAGTAGTTATTGCCTTCATCATAACTTTTGGTAGCTTTTCATCACAACTTTGACTAGTACCGTAAGTCTATGGTTGTAATAAAAAGCAACGGAAAACTAATCAAAATTGAGGATGTTATAACACTTCAGCCGATAATGAGAATCAATTTTATTTTCTAAGTGCTTGCTTTCAAACGTAAACAACAACAAATTTCAAATGTTGATTGTAGGGAATTAAATTCGAGGTACGAAATCAGCTTCTGTTTAATATAAAGTTCTTGTAGACAAATGTTTAAAGCAGCCATGTATATACAGAACTCCCTCTGGCCAGAGGATACAAGTTTGATTCTCACCATGGACTTACTCTTTATTTTCTACTGTTCGATTGTTACTGTAGAATTACAGTCCAAGGATGAAAGTAAAAAAAAAAACCTACTTTGTGACAATACTTCTTCATCCAATAATAAGAATGAATTTGAGGAAACAAAATAATACTACCACTGGAATGTCAAACATATTTACCGTATAACTTAGCTGTGACACTAATGAAAAAACTTATTACATTACTATGCAAAGATATATATTTGTTTTAATATTCAAGAGTAATTTTTTTATCTAGGGCCTCGTTGTATCATTTACTACAGGCCTTGCACTTACCTACAATTATAGATGCTAAACTTTATTTTTTGTTGAAAGAATTCAAATAATCATGTAAAATATTTTTGCCAAGTTTCTTCAAAAGGTTCTGATTAGAGTTACCGTTCCAATGAAAATCTTAAGGAACACTTGATACTATTTTAAAAGATAGATAGATGGATAGATAGAAAAGGAGAGACTGGAATAAAGACGGTGAGAGAGAAAGGAACAGACTAGAATAGATAGATGGATTTTTAATAACTTAATAAATAAGTTCCAGCAAGTTTCACGTTTCTAGCATTTACATTTTCAGAAATTTTCAAACAGAAGAATTGCCTTTAATCCGCTTAGATATAACAATGTAAGTTAAAAGGTTTTCAAACAGCAACTTTGGTAAAACTTCAAATATCACAATTTAGATGATTTTTTAATTTAACGAATATTTTTATCCAATTTACAGTGATTAAATAAGCCATATTTCTAATAAATTAAGTAATATTTTTAAAAAAATGAATGAAGATTAAAGACTCATTCAATTCAATAATAGTAATAGGTAAGATATTTTAGGATATTTCAGAGATTTTAGATATATTTCTGGAAAATGTACATTCTTCAAAGTTTTCTAAGACGTTTTTTTTACTCAATTTTAGATGCAAACTTGAGAATGAAGTTGTCAACACTTCCCTTGCTAGATCTTTACACAAGAAAAGGAACTAGCGCATCTATGGTCTGACTTTCAGGTTTGTTCCTCTTATCTGAAGGATGTTATCATTTTTGTGCGTTCATTCTTGGAAACTGCTCAGTCTTACCCTCTTCCTCTCTTTCTGTTTGCTTTGGTGTGACAGACCCCCCCCCCAAAAAAAACGTGGTTGGCTTTAGAATAGAAAGATGACAGAGCATAACTTCAAGCTAGATGATTGCTCCTTGGAAATGGTTCTGCTAACAATGAGGAAGTGGGCACAGATTTAATTCAAGGAAAAACTTGTTGCTAAAATTATTAACAGGGAGGGGGAGGTAGGGTAGTGTGCGTGAGGGGTGAGGGATGCGAGATAACGACTCGGAGGAAAGGAAGCCTTTCTTTGCAATGACACGTCGTCTTGATAATAACGGAGCTGAAATTCTGAATGCAAACATCAACTGTTAACAAAACTAACAAGAGTTGAATAATCTGAATTGACAAATTAATCCAGCTTCTTCAAAATTCACACGGATTCTTTACGATACAGCTGAAATGGGTTTGGATTCAGGGGTTGGGGAGGGCCCCCCCTCCTGTTTGTGAAAAGCACAATAAAAAATTTTTTTTAATGCGTAGATAAGGAAGTTTTACAATTATATAAATAGAAAATCCAAATAATCCCAAGTTATCATGAATTAACCCTAAAAACGAAAATTAAGCAAAATATCTTCAGTCTTATTCTTTATAATTTTATCTATCTATGAGTTTAATGGTTAAGTTCTCAGAATTATCTTTTGTTTTACTCTTTTGTAAGTCTAGTTCAAAAAAGTTACGACTCAAACGGAAGTGGAAAATGTTGGATCACATATTTCCCTCTTGTTCTTGAAGTTTAAAATTTACC
Source organism: Thysanoteuthis rhombus (assembly GCA_963457665.1). Taxonomy (NCBI): domain Eukaryota; kingdom Metazoa; phylum Mollusca; class Cephalopoda; order Oegopsida; family Thysanoteuthidae; genus Thysanoteuthis; species Thysanoteuthis major. The sequence continues at coordinate 1,542,936 of OY735229.1, forward strand.
ATTTATCTGTAGGATTTTTCAATGTATCTCATGCAAAAGTTGAACCTAGTTCCTTACAGACAACAGATCATCATTTGCGAATCAAAGCATTATCCTGAACATAAATGTTACGATCAGGAAATTGATTTTTTTATGTTATCATGTTCTGATGTACACATCAAAACACACGTCCGACTAAATACGTCATTGAGGAATTAAAAATAAGGCTACATTGCAATTATAAATACAGGAAGTTATGTTTAATATCGACCTGCTTTATCTGATAAGCCACTGCTCCTGTATCCAGTGGTGATGTGTACTTTTTAGGAAATGTTTCATTTCTGCTTCATCAATACGATCATATAACTGGGTCAGTATATCACACCATCATTTCTTATATAAGTTAGGCCGATATACATTTACTGGTAGTATACTATGATTACCATATCTCTGAATGGGTAATTACTGTATATTTCTGTAACTTAAAATCATGATAACACAAGTCAGTCTACCATTTGCAGATGTGAATTTGGCTTTTTAGCCTAGCTGTGTTGCTACCCATATAACAACTCAGCTTTAGATATATGCTGTTTTTGAAGAGTTGTGATAGAGACACGCCAAGTAGATACCAGTCATATACATAGTATTGCAGTAAGTAATGATGATATACTGTAATTATGAGTTTTGAATTTTCATTCAGCTAGTTTGCTGAGTGCAATGGAATAAAACAAGTAGTCAAGTTATTTGTAAGAGCTACGCAGCCTTATTTATGATTTTGTCATTAGGACGTTTCGACGTATAGAAACATCAGTATTAGAATTACAATTCATTGTTTTTGTTTTTTTTAATTCATTCAGAGACCATTCGGGCTCCTGCTTATTGATAAATTTTTTTTTGTATCAATTTCAGCCCCTCAGAAGTAGTATCTGTGTAATAGTCGACCTCACAAATGTCTCTTATTAGAAACCGTCAACAAAACTATCGACGCAAGTTTTTTCAGTTTTCAAGTTGATCTGGATGGCAATCTATATAAGTATGTAGGTATCATGCATACAGGCTGTACCAACAGAGCTAGAGAGTTGAAAATTTAAACATTTACTTATTATTATGACTAGAAAAAAAAATATTGTTCCCTCACTTAGGTTTTTAAAGGGGAGATAAATTTGCAATGTAAGTTTATGCTAATATGTTTCCCCCTAAGTCTTTAAAAGCTTTAAATGTCTCCATTTGAGAATGTCAAGGGTCAGGATATAAAGTTTATAGACTAATTCTTCGGATGCAAATTGATATTTTGGGATGTCATGAACATTCAATACGGAGTAGGAAGGTCGGAAATGTGGATCGTCTTTTAGCTGAAACTTTTCATTCTACACATGATGACTTTTTATACTCACAACAATTTACATATATTGATATAAAAAACTGCATAGGCATTTTGACAAGTGTTCATGTACACACACACACACACACATATATATATATATATATATATATATACACTTTTCCCTGTTGTATGATGATGCATACTAGTTCTGATAAAGTCAACTAGTGTGTGTGAGTACAATAACAGAGAGAGAACAATCACAAATTCCCAAAACAGGTCCATGGTGAAACAGCTGATGACCCCTATAATAGAATTAAATGTACAACATTAGAATACAAATTTAAATAATAGTAATAAAATCAAATTTGATCAGGTGTGCATTGGTGCCCTCTGGTTGGTTCATATATGCATCTGAGGCTCACAAAAGCTGTTGAAAGGTAAGGGGGACAGGTCCAGTGAATAGGGATTGAGGGATGGGACCACAATTGTGGAGTTTAGAGTCTTGAGTAGGAAAGGTCCATTCCCATTCATAACTGCCAGCCAATATCTTGGCAAATTTTTTATGGTTTCACAAGACTGTAATGGAAAAGCCAATGAGATAGAAAGGTTTGCCGGTAAAACATGACTGGCATGGTAGTAGCTGGGAAAGGTCTTTGTCCAGCAGTAGATCTAAAATGGATTATATATATATATATATATATATATATATATATATATATATATCCTTAAACAGGTCCATGGTAAAACAGCTGATGACCCCTACAATAGAATTAAATGTACAACATTAGAATACAAATTTAAATAATAGTAATAAAATCAAATTTGATCTGGTGTGCACAGGTGCCCTCTGGTTGGTACATATATGCATCTGAGGCTCACAAAAGCTGCTGAAAGGTAGGGGGGGACAGGTCCAGTGAATAGGGATTGAGGGATGGGACCACAATTGTGGAGTTTAGAGTCTTGAGTAGGAAAGGTCCATTCCCATTCATAACTGCCAGCCAATATCTTGGCAAATTTTTTATGGTTTCACAAGACTGTAATGGAAAAGCCAATGAGATAGAAAGGTTTGCCGGTAAAACATGACTGGCATGGTAGTAGCTGGGAAAGGTCTTTGTCCAGCAGTAGATCTAAAATGGATTATATATATATATATATATATATATATATATATATATATATATATATATATCCTTAAACAGGTCCATGGTAAAACAGCTGATGACCCCTACAATAGAATTAAATGTGCAAAATTAAGATTTAAATAGTAGTAATGAAATCAAGTTCTGCCTAAAACATGGAATACTCTGAACACAATACATTAATAGCGATTGGAAAGTAACTGGTTTGCATGACATAATAGTGTCAGATGATTTTGGACTGTATGAAATTTCTAAAAGAGAAATCATTTTTCAGAGTTAATTTGCAAAGGAGGAATATATATATATATATATATATATATATATATATATATATACCACAAGGTCGACACAAAAATTAAAACGCTTCTTTCTCACTCTGCAGTAATGCACTGATGAAGCCAACACTGTCAAAACTCTTCAACAAATGAAGCCAAAAAAGTATAAAACTAAAGAATAAAAGATAATGAATTCTTTCACAGATAAACTCCTGTTTTGTCTTGAATTTTCTTGTAAACTTCATTATATATATATATATATATATATATATGGGGAAAATCCGGGGTATGTTGAATCATTAGGAGTTTTTGCGAATACTCAACAGGATGTCAACACATCTATCTTATTTTGTGAAAAACTTGTTTGCTTGAACATTACTACACAATGTGCAAACTAAGGGATCTAATTTTAATAATATCCAGAGGTATTTTTACTTTTATTACAGGGGATAAAACTATTCACAATTTTCTAATTTTGCTACAGGAGGTAGAATTAAGATTGCGATAGAATTATTTCTTGTCCAAAATGCAAGCATGGTACTTTAAGGCCCTGAGATGTAAAATTATCTTTCTTAATGGTATCTATGGGGAACATTGAATCAGGGCACAGTGGATCACTTCTGAGACTGAGCCATTTCAATTCTTTCAAATCAGATTAATTCTGTCAATTCATTTCATGTAGTTTACTAAGAAACAAAAAGAGCTTTTTAATGTTACTTTTGTGTCATTCTTTTGAGTTTGTGTAAATGTGATTTTGTGTTAAATGTTTCCTCTAGTGTGCCTATCTTTTGCCAATGAATGAGAGATTTTTATGATCACTTTTTGTTAGAGTTCACTATTCAACAATACTTTAATGAAGATGTGTCGTTGGTTTTGCTCTCGGACATTTTTGAATGATCCAATCTTATGTTGATTCACTGTTCCCCAAGGGATGATCCACTGTGTTATTGGACTGGGGCACAGTAGATCAAAAATAAATGAAAGAACAAATGCCAGCCAGCTGCAAACTTAGAATGACATTACTTTCTTATCTTCATATAACATACTTTACAGCCAACAGAGTTCTTTCTTTTTATCTATTATGTAAAAAAAATTAGCTTCTACCTACAATTATTTCTTTCTGATTCACTGTGCCCTATTTACCTTTCAAGTCTGACTATTCACTAAATATTCAAAAATGAGTATGTGACAGCATAACTCAGGAACCACACAACATATCTCCACAGAATTTTCTGTGAGTACTAATGGCACCTCAAAGCATGTTTTAAGCATATTGGTTTTTTGAAATTTAAAAAAAAAAAGTAATAGAGTGAGGTCAGCAATCGCTTTCATCATGATAATAATGATCTGATTTCCATCCATCTCAACGATACTACATCTGATTCTGCTTATCTGTATGTGACCTGTAAGTAGCTGGAACAAGCATTTTAGCCATAAGTACTGAATTTGAATATCACTAAAAAACAATTTTGACCTCCTATTAGGGCCAGCAGAGACCTCATTTAGGCCCTCCACGGAAACAAACTGAAAACCCATCCATAGGGCTGCTGATTTGCAATTATATACGTATATAAGAGAGCGAAAGTGTTATATTAGTTAATATGAGAGAAGTTGAGAGAGAGAGAGATGCAAAGAGAGAAGGAAGGGACTGAGCAAAAAAGACTGAAGAACATTCAGACAGAGGGAGAAGGAGAGAGAGAATAGTGATGAAAAAGTTATCAAAAAGACAATGAAATTTTCCCGAATATTTTTAAAAAAAAGAAAAAAAAAAAAGAAAAGACCTCTTGGTATTGCCAGGTACAACAGGGTTGCTAAAAAAAATCCATAATGGGCCACTGGTGTATAACCTCTTTGCAATGAAAGACATTTTAAAAGCTTGATATATATATATATATATATATATATATATATATATATATATATATATATATATGTATGTATGTATGTATGTATGTATATATGTTGAGAGAGAGAGAGACACACATACAGAGATAGGGGGAGACAGAGAGATAGGGGGGAGACAGAGAGATTGAGGGAAGAGAGAGAGATTGAGGGAAGAGAGAGAGATTGAGGGAAGAGAGAGAGATTGAGGGAAGAGAGAGAGATTGAAGGGAGAGAATCAATAGAAAAGAAGAGAAAGAGAAAAATGCCCAGGATTAGTGTCGAGAGGGAATAACCAAAAAGTTAGATGAAGAAGCCAGAGAAAGTCTCCCACTTTTGAGCGATCCTTTTCTGTGTATGCCCACGGTGCTGAGGTTGGTGGGGGAATGGGGGTCAAGGTTCGGACAGTGAGGTTATACAGGTGAATGTAGGAGAGACATACCAGATATCCCGGTTGGGCCTCGTCTGAGGGCAGAGCATCAGTGTCGACCAGATGCATAAGACTGAAATACTGAAACGAAGAATTTAACATTTAGCACCCATCGACCGATTCTTTTTCTCTCCCTTTCAGGCATGAGACAGAAGAATTTGAGAAAACTCAATCAGCTTCAAACCTTCTTACTTCACTCAACAACATCAAGCAGTTTCAAGCGATATCAGGATTTCGACATAAAACAATGGGCACGGGTGGGATTGTGCATGCACCTGCCCTCCAAATTTAATCACTCCTTCTGTTGATACCTTATGGACAGACATGAGCTCAGACATAAATGTATTATTAAGAAATGGATGAATAATCCAACAAATAATTATAAATGCGTTATATTATTTGAAACTATTTTAAATGAACTCCGTTACTACACAGTGAATGTGCACTTTGGTGAAGAAAGCATGAACAGAAGAGAAATTAAGTTGCTGTAGGAATCAAACCTACAACCAATATGTAGCCATCTTAACTTGGTGTTGCTCTTACTGTTGAGCTAAACAGTAAATTGAAGGCCCAAATAACTGCTTTATCTCCAAATTCATATCTTGTACCTGTCTGCTCTGTTGTTTCTCAATTAAAGACAATCATATAATCAAGAAATGAATATATAATGATACATTCACAATGTAATAATGGGAGGTCATTTCAAATAGAGTTTTAATTGATATAATGCATTTACTATGTATAAATGTATGGAAGAAAAAAATGGAAAAATATCACTCAGCCAACAAGAAATTACTGAATCCGTACCAAGATTCAAGCAACTCTTCTTGCCCCATTGCCCGTCCCTTAACAAAGTTTCATTGAAATTCATCAAGTACTTTCAGAGATATCATGTGGACAGGAAGATGTGACTGAATACATATGCCTCTCCAACCTAGTTGGCAGTGGAAACTTATGAAATATAAAGGTGCGCGTTGAAATGTTCAAATAAAGAAAGTTGATAGTCTAAATGGAAATTAGGAATGTGCCAGTACATGCCTATCAGGAGGCTCAAACATGGATTGTTAATTTTGGCAGGGTTTACTTTTGGGATTGGTTGGCCAATCACAGCATCCTCTACTAAAAAGTATGATCCACCTAGCCAATCAATGGCCAGCTCAGACATAGATCTCTCTTCTCATTGATTGACTCTTTAAACAAAGATGCCATGATGATGTACCAGCAGGAGGGGCTGTTTGAATTGTAGTAGTTGGATAGAGAAACTTGGAGTATTCACATTGCTCCAGCACCCGGCTGGTTAGGGAGTGGAAGAATTGGAGATGGACAAGCTATCAAGTTAGCAATAGAGGGTAGGAGGAAACACGTCACTCAGCTATCGACTGGTGAGCCAGTGTAGATCGGGAAGTCAGTGTTACTGATTTGAATATTTTGGAAAAGAAAAACGTGTTTACTTCTGTTTGATTTGAACCCTTCACTTGCCTCTAAAACTTTGTCAAATTTTTTTTTCAAATGTCCTTGTTTTTCGTAAGCTGATCTTGTGATTTCAACAAAGCTGTGCAAATCACAATGGCTTTTTCTTTGATTTTTGTGTCACGTGCAAATACAGTTTGCATGTGGTAATACTATGTAACTACATTTTGGTTTGTTATTATCATTCAAGCCATAAACTGACCTCCACTTCTGCTTTACTCAATGGCCTTATTACCATAGCCAATGAAGTTGTCCACACAATATCTTCAAAAGTTCTTTATGAATTCCAATGACATTTTTGTAGACGGGTAGGTCATGGGCTTAGGAAGAACTGATTCAATTTCGGGGTGGATTCAAGGAATTTTTAGTCACCTCGTAGCTCTATATGACCTGATTTTTATTCAGTTTTTTTAGTAACTGTATAGTGTTGGTAGAAGAATGCGCTCTCTGAGTTCTTTTAAGTTTATATCTCTGTGCCAGAGAAGGAGGATGAGGTGATGCTCGGTGGAGTTGATAAGGCCGTGAGATGCACTTGTGACGAATGATTGATACGAGATAAGAATTTGGCTGATATGCCTAAAAAATAAAAAACCAACAAAAAACAATACAGAAATACCTTGATCGGTGCACTTGATACATTCCTAAGAAATACAGTGCTATGCAGGGTCATCGTAACACAGAGATGATGCTAGCTACCATTCCAAAATATATGATGTCATTGTTGAGCCTCAATTAGATGGAAAGGATTAGAGCTGTTTATCTCATTAGGTAGCGACTTTCCAGAGTAGGTGAAATATTACAAGGCATTGATGTACATCACTATATGATAAAACCTACATGCCCGTGTTTATTCTTGTACGCATGGCACATAAGCCGGTGTAGAATATACAATTATTTATGAGACATCAATACTTATTTCGGAAATTTGACATCATTAATTCATAATGAGAAATATTTGAAAAAGAAGGTAATAGCAGATCGACGCTAAAAGGTGCAATCCTAAGTGGAGTTATGCCATTGTGAATCATTTATGGGAAAAGCAGATGTCAGGTGGGAGGGAAGACGTTTCACATCGCTGCATTCTCTCTAGCTTGATATGTCAATGAATATTTACATGTTTACGTCTACATGTGTTTCTACGCTATTTACCAAGGATTCTGTATCAATTTATTCAGAACTATTACTTTCTTTTAGTTCATGACTACCTATCCGCCTATCTCCCGGTGTACCTATCTGCCTATCTCCCGGTGTACCTATCCGTCTATCTCCCGGTGTACCTATCCGTCTATCTCCCGGTGTACCTATCTGCCTATCTCCCGGTGTACCTATCTGTCTATCTCCCGGTGTACCTATCAGTCTATCTCCCGGTGTACCTATCTGCCTATCTCCCGGTGTACCTATCCGTCTATCTCCCGGTGTACCTATCCGTCTATCTCCCGGTGTACCTATCCGTCTATCTCCCGGTGTACCTATCTGCCTATCTCCCGGTGTACCTATCTGCCTATCTCCAGGTGTACCTATCCGTCCATCTCCCGGTGTACCTATCTGCCTATCTCCCGGTGTACCTATCTGCCTATCTCCCGGTGTACCTATCTGTCCATCTCCCGGTGTACCTATCCGTCTATCTCCCGGTGTACCTATCCGTCTATCTCCCGGTGTACCTATCCGCCTATCTCCCGGTGTACCTATCTGTCCATCTCCCGGTGTACCTATCTGTCTATCTCCCGGTGTACCTATCTGCCTATCTCCCGGTGTACCTATCTGTCTATCTCCCGGTGTACCTATCTGTCTATCTCCCAGTGTACCTATCTTTCTATCTCCCAGTGTACCTATCTTTCTATCTCCCAGTGTACCTATCTGCCTATCTCCCGGTGTACCTATCTGTCTATCTCCCGGTGTACCTATCTGTCTATCTCCCAGTGTACCTATCTGTCTATCTACCGGTGTACCTATCTGTCTATCTCCCAGTGTACCTATCTGTCTATCTACCGGTGTACCTATCAGTCTATCTCCCAGTGTACCTATCTTTCTATCTCCCGGTGTACCTATCTGCCTATCTCCCGGTGTACCTATCCGTCTATCTCCCGGTGTACCTATCTGCCTATCTCCCAGTGTACCTATCTGCCTATCTCCCGGTGTACCTATCTGCCTATCTCCCGGTGTACCTATCCGTCTATCTCCCGGTGTACCTATCTTTCTATCTCCCGGTGTACCTATCTTTCTATCTCCCGGTGTACCTATCTGCCTATCTCCCGGTGTAGCTATCTGCCTATCTCCCAGTGTACTTATCCGTCTATCTCCCGGTGTACCTATCTTTCTATCTCCCGGTGTACCTATCTGTCCATCTCCCGGTGTACCTATCTGTCCATCTCCCGGTGTACCTATCTGTCCATCTCCCGGTGTACCTATCTGTCCATCTCCCGGTGTACCTATCTGTCCATCTCCCGGTGTACCTATCTGTCCATCTCCTGGTGTACCTATCTGTCCATCTCCCGGTGTACCTATCTGTCCATCTCCCGGTGTACCTATCTTGCTATCTCCCGGTGTACTTATCTTGCTATCTCCCGGTGTACCTATCTGTCTATCTCCCGGTGTACCTATCCGTCTATCTCCCGGTGTACCTATCCGTCTATCTCCCGGTGTACCTATCCGTCTATCTCCCGGTGTACCTATCCGTCTATCTCCTGGTGTACCTATCCGTCTATCTCCCAGTGTACCTATCTGTCTATCTCCCGGTGTACCTATCTGTCTATCTCCCGGTGTACCTATCTTTCTATCTCCCGGTGTACCTATCTCATCATATCCATCAATCGATTTTTGTCTATACCTATCTACTTCAGTTTTTATAGATAAAAACAGAGATAGATACATGAGAAAAAAGGAAATTCAGAATCTATCTAAATATGAAGTGAAAAAAATGAGTAGCTTATTCGTAAAACAGAGAAAAGTATTCCAGTAATTATTTGTGAGTTTTCTCTAATTGTTGTAAGATGGAAAGATACTCGAGTTTTATTTGATTCCTTATCTGTAAGAACTTTGTGATTAGAGACATTTGTCTAAGATGCTCCTTAATCTGGTGAATGATTCACCGTAAGATGAATGAAATTGTTTTGGGTGAGAATGACTTAATTTACTAAAAAATTTATACTTTGCTATATTTGGAAAATAATTTTTGGTGACAAAGAAAACATAATTTCTAAAAAATCCAAGTTCTAAGACTGATGTTCACTGATGTAAACTAGAAAAATTCTCGTTATTTTTACGCTAACTTTTTTTTGTCACTCCTGGTTTTCTCTCGAAACTCAAAACTTTTACCAAAAATGTGAACATAGGTTATTTCAGTTTCTAAGTAGGGCTGGGTCACTGGCTGACTGGCTCTGTATCACATGAGTAGGCTGCCCTAATTCAGCCAGAGGGCTGAAAATTGAAGCATTTATTCCTTATTATGTCTAGAAGGATGATTAAAAAAATTTCTTTCCTAAATAGGTTCTTAGATGGGGTTCAATTTGTAATATAACTGTATGCACAAACTGATCCCTTAGTTTGTGTCCGGTAGCTTTCCTGTTTGTTTTTAGAAGACTTTTTTCATAGGTGACAGGAGTAACTTATTCATTGATCATCCCTTTTTTATCCAATATGACATGTTTCTATTGAGGGACTAACCAGACCTGTTCTTCAGATGTTCAAAAAACATGAATAGAATAAACATAAGAGATGAGTTGATTTATGCTTTTCACTCATTGATACAAAATAAATAAAAATCATACAGAAAATAGATTGAAAATAATCAAAGACAGAAAGCAAAGACCTGAGCCTGAATGACACAAATAGTTCAAGAAACACTCCCTTCAATTATACTTCTAAAAGTACTTTCACGTTTATCTTGTAAAGAGGTTAATTTTTTAACTTACACTTTTATAAGTATAGATCTATCTTATATAGATCCTTGTTTGTTTGTTTGATATTTTAGCACAGCAAAAACTGCAAATGATTTTTTGTAAGCACAATACCATTAAAATGCTCTAACTTGGAGAGTAAAGCAATTTCCAATTTGCAACTTGATAATGATAGGGTTTTTTTCTGGTATTCATATAAAAATTTAGAGTTAATTGTTTATTGCAAAATGCACCAAAATGTAATGTTCAAATAACAAAGATGAGGATCCTAGTCAGAAGGATTCTCAGAGTAATGATAAGATGTCATCTCAGAATTTCAGTCAACAGGAGGCCATTACCTCAGCACAACACCTTCTCCAACTCATCTGCTTTTGTTTTTCGCCTATTACTACTTCATTGAAAAAAATAAGAAGAATTTTCACAAAATATGCAAACTGTGAAAACTCTACCGAATAAATTTTGATATCCCAGACTTTCTGTCTGAATTCCTATGATGAAGAATTATGATTATTGAACAACCAAAGGTACCAAAGGCGGCAAAATATTCTATTTCTTTTTCTATATGGATGCTTTCCAGTGCTCCAGACCATACCATTTTGTCTTCAAACTTGAAAATTAGCATCAGTTCTCCACTGGATCCCTCCTACAAATTATTTTATGGGTTTATTAATACCATCTAGATTCCCAAGAATTTAGATGTTTCTAGACATTTTTTTTTTACTCTATATTTTAGATGATTTCCAGTAGAAAATATCAGTGATGTCATAAATAATATTCATTCTTTGATGAAATTTTTATGCTAAAGTTGATCAATTATTGACTGTGATGGTGAGTAATTCAGTGATTCACACAGAATAATGTCCTGATCTTCGTTGTTATAGCCACAACATTCTGACCATTAGACTCTCTGACTTTCTTTGGGTGTCTGTAGTGGTCAGTAATTTCTTGAGTAACCATAGCCACCAAAGGTGGCAAAGTTTTCTATTCCTTTTTATATGTGCTTTCCAGTGCTGTAGACCATACCGTTTTGTCTACAGACTTAAAAATTAACATTAGTACTCCACTAAATCCCACATGACACTTGGCTGAGCATTAGTTAAACATAACTAGTAACCTGCTGAGCTGTCACAAGTCTAATCCCTGGGTTGGGTTATACAGAAAAGTCATATATACTGTGTTCAGTGTGAAAGGCAGACAAGTGATACTGCAAGGGAGAATTAACTGATACAAGATATCCTCCAGTGTAGGCAGTTGAATGAGAACAATCACTCCCCCTTGTATTAAATAAAGGGTTCATTACAAAAATTCCAAGAAAGTTACCATCTATGACAGGCATCTGAATAAGGCTGGAGGATTCAATGGCAGAATTGTTGTGAGAATAACAACTAAGATGAGGATGCCCGTCCATGCAAATCAGTGTATGATTATGACAATTCTCAGAAATTTAGACAAAACAGATGAGCCTTCTTCGGAGGAAGACAGTGTCAGCTGATGTTGGGTTACTTGAGAAATGAGTGGCATATTAGGAAGTTTAAATGGCAATGGGCAAGCCATGTTGCAAGAATATCACTAGCAGCTGGACATCATGACCCAAAACGAGGATCCAAGAGATCATAAGTGAAATTGTGGCAGACAGAAAATAAAATGGTGATTTGGACAAGTTTCGAATGTATTGGAACCGTGATGCTTGGGAGTGAAAGAAATTGGCAGACCCTAAGGGGAGGTCTATGTTCAACAAAGGACTTTGAGAGGATGGTTATGAGGATAAGTGGCACTGTCATGGGGGAAAAGAGGAAGAGGCAGAGACATGATAGATATTTAGATAGGCTTAAGAATGGGGAGAAAAGAAAATAGGAACTTGATCTCCCTCCCACCCCAAGTATAATGGATCTTTTCGTGCTGAGGGGAAAGGCATTGTTTTATTTTATCCAAAGTGAAGATGGCACAAGGTAGACCAAAAAGATGAAAGGCCTTCTTTTTTTTTTGGTCTGGAGAGAAAATACAATAAGAGACAAACTATAATGAAATAAGAAGAGAAAATTTAGAGATGGAGGGGGTGGCTAGGGAATGTAAGGGAGGGAGACAGAGAGAGAGGTAAAGATGAAAATAAAGGAATAGAAATGAGTAAAGAGAGAAAGGAAAGGGATGAAAAGTGAGAGAGAGAAAGAGGTAGAGAAAAGAAAGAAAATGAGGGAGGGAGGGAAAATGAGAGAGGGAGGGAAAATGAGAGAGGGAGGGTAAATGAGGGAGGGAGGGTAAATGAGGGAGGGAGGGAAAATGAGAGAGGGAGGGAAAATGAGAGAGGGAGGGAAAATGAGAGAGGGAGGGAAAATGAGAGAGGGAGGGAAAATGAGAGAGGGAGGGAGGGAAAATAGTGGAAAGTGGGAGGAGAAAGATTGATAAGCAAGATGGAGAGGGAAGACTTATAAAAAGAAAGATGAAGAAGGAATAGAAATGGATAGATAGAATAATTAAAGGAGGGGAGGGAAGAGTGAGAAATTCTTTGATGTATGAAGACTATCAAAGAATTGAACACAATTTTTTTTTCCCAAAAAATCATAATCATTGTTGACAACTAAGCTAAATCCCTTTGGGAAAAGCCAAAAGTTGCAGGGAGCCAAATGTGGACAGTGACCACACCCAACACCTCTCATCTGACTGTGTCTAAGCTTAGAGTAGCTGGATATGAAGTTTTGTGGCATCATATTCAGGTTACGTTTCTCCTACAGATTATAAGCCTTTAAAGCATTTTGGACTTCATATCCCTAATAAAAGGGTCCAATAACTGGGAAGCCATAATTTTACTTCTACTGAATCTGCAAACACTAAACCTATAGAATTTCATAGAGATGGCACGTTATCATTAAAAGATCTTTGAGAGGGAGTTACTGCTTCAAATGGAAGATATTTTGATTGAATATTTAAAATTTTTGTTATTTGTTTCATCATCATCTTACAAATAAAAAACATTCATAAATAACAACCTAATGCATTTTAAGGTATTAGATGTGTTTTCTATGTTTTAAGGTTGATTCAAACATTTTTCTTCCCTATGCTAACTAGTAATCATGTATACAAATATATATATATCTGGACGAGTACAGAGCTATCAATAGTTATTTAGTAAGCTTATCTTAGTTTAGCACAAGGCCATAGTAATGAGGCACTCGCTGAGGATTTAACTTGCTACACTGACAGAATGATCAACAACACAAGCTTGTTAACCATTGCATTATGGTAGGCATACGCACTTTTACGGAAGATTCCGAAAAAAAATATATACACAGGCATAGGCATGGGCATCCGTAAACGGGAGGGGTGAAGTGGGCATTTGGCCCTTCCAGATCAGGGCTTCCTAATGAAGACTTGGGATTTGAAAGATGGAACCTTATCGACAATAAATAATAATGGTGCAGAACAATTGTTTTATGTAACCCTAACTTGATGCCCTTATATATAAAGACAATTTTTATTTGCTGTTGATCAATCCATCATATCAACCCGGGGTCAGGTCATGTTTCTGTCAATGGTCAACTGCACCATCTGACATCTGGATCATAGAGAGGGTCGTACTTGCTTACACTACAAATGGTCGGTGGAATGTCTATCTTGTGACAGGGTTGCCCCTGAGATACATTCCTAATATACCCTCCCCCTTCAACGAATATATATATCACCAGCTCCCCAGAAAAGGGGCAATGGATGCCCATGCCTACGTGTGCTGAGAGTTTTTATATTTTGTGTATATAAACACTCGCTCATTTGAAATGATACATACAATCTTCCCCATGATTAATTCATTTCTCAGTAGAGTCCAAGACATTGTGAAAACTGTCAGAAAACTCAAATGACAGGATGCAAGAATGTCAGACAATGCTGGACATCATGACTAACAACTTGGATCACCGGAGATCAGATGTGGGGCTGTAGCTGACAGAAAATAAAATGGCATGACAAGCTAGATAAACTCCGACAGAACTGACTCCATGATGCCCATGATAGAAAGGTCTGGCAAATCCTGGGGAAGGTCTATGTCCAACGACGGATGCTTGCACATTCTGAATGAAACATACAATCTTCTCCACGAATAATCTTTTTCTCAGTAGAGTCCGAGACACCATAGAAACTGTTGAAAAACTCAGATGGCAATAGGCTGGACATGTTACAAGAATGTCAGACAATGCTGGACATCAGAACTAATGATGTGGATCCCCAGAGATCAGGTGTAGGGTTGTGGCCAATAGAAAGTAAGATGACGTGATGAGTTAGATAAATTTAGAAAGTACTGGCTCCACGATGCCCATGATAGAGTGGTCTGGCCAATCCTGGGGAAGGTCTTTGTCCAACGACGTATGCTAACATACTGATGAGAATGATATGGGACATTGTCAATTACACTTAATTTTTGACAAGTATTTCCTTCATTTAAAGGAAGATCAAATTCAATCCTTCGAAAACAGCAATGAACGATCTGAGAATGATGTTTAAGGGTTACAGTTCAGTTTTTTGCAGTTTACATGTTTTGAAACTGAGGAGAGAAAACATAAAAACAGTAGAATTTTTCTGAGAACCACTGCCAATTCTCTGAAAAAGATGGCTGGCCCCTGTTGAAATGCATCAAAACATGCCCATGGGATGATGAAAAATTTTGAGATATAACACCTATCTCTTGAGTTTTTCTCTTCACCTTCCAATTGTCAATTTCTTATACATTCTATTGGATCACTTCACATCCACAATACAAATATATATATATATATATATATATATATATATAACATAAGGATTGTTTTAGCTATCATATTCACAAAGCAGAAGAAAGGTTGAGCATTGATAAATATAAATCCATTTCATGTAATGCATATACGTAATCTTCTTTGATACATACACATGGCACAAAATTATGCACATTTTTATCAAGTCAATTAGTGTGTATCTAAAATGTACACACACGTGTGATATTCACTTTTTCATCTACATGCACACTCAAACAGCCACACGATACACACACTTATCTAAACTTAAATACACTATCCATACTGATGTATATACACACACAATATCTACACATACATAGATACCTACTTTGATTCAATACACGGCCATACACACACTTCCATCTACCCCACCCTCCCCAGATAAGTTTTTCTTGCAAGAAGCAGGAAGCACCCCCACCCCAATCCAATTCTTTGGCCTGAGGCTTTGTTTCAATCAAAGAATCCAAATTCTGTACAGCTGATTTTTTTTCTTTTGAAATTACTTCATCAAAGACTGTCAGATTCCATTAGAGACACACATGCACACACATGCAGGCCCAGGCACAAAAAACGCTTACACATGCATACAGAGGCACATACATAAAATCATGAACACATACATACAGGCAGATGCAAACACACATAAAATCATGAACACACACACGTGAACATATACATTCAAACATAAACACAAACACACACACAGATGCACATGTGAACACACACTCTCACAAACACGGAAACACACACATACATAGCATAACCACATACTAACACAGCTAGACACAAAAAACATACATACACAAAATATATACAAAAACACACACGTGCACAGTACACGATCATATAAACCCATGCAAACACACACAAAAAGCAATACACACACAAAATACTGTTTGCTTCTTCTTCTTCACCAGAAAAAAAAAACAACATTTTTTCCCTTCTCCTTTGAAGAACCTCAGAAGACAATTTCCATTTTCATCTATTTCCAGTGTCATCAACAGAATCCAGAATTCCTCAATGACAAAAAAGTTGCAGAAGCAGCTGTCCAGAAGAAATGAAGACTCTTTAATATTCCATCAATTCCATACAATCCATTGACTTTTCGGGTTAACGTCTCTTCTGGGAATCTTTTTGCAACATTTTGATTGGAGTATTCTTCAGTCTGTTTCAATTGTTGTAAACATTTGTTGCACAAGTCAGTTTTATGACAAGGCTATAGCAATAGAATCCTCAATGTGAATAAAGATCAAAATATCAAAAACATATACAACACTTTCTTGTTTGTCAATCAAATATTGGTTGACTGCAAGCTTTTTTTGCTCATTTTTAAAAAATTACTTTTAGCCTTATTTTGTTTTTAAATTCCTCTTTACACAAAGACTCCAAATGTTATTTGTGTGTGTGAAAAAAAAGCATCTGACTTTTGCTTCATGTGAGGGTTTTTATTTATAACGAGTAACAATCCCTTCGAGGTTAATGTCTCTCGAGAGATTTTTGCAATGTTTTGATCAGTGCATTTTCCAGTCTACATTATTATCCAGGGAAGCTGATATGAGCAGTACAGCAAACTATATATATATATATATATATATATATATATATATATAATTTTTTCAGTGCGCAAACCATATATATACACTGTAAATACTATAGCAGAATATACTTGATGTTTATTTTACTGTTAAGTTAAGCGTAGTTTGATACAAGGACAGTGTAATGGGACACCCAGTGAGTATCAAACTCATTACAGTAATAATGGTCAGCATTACAAGGTTGTTAACTACAGTGATTTCCTGGAATTACTTAGATGTTCACAGATTTACCAAAATTACTAGTTTGGCAATCTTACTGAAACTGAAATATATATGCGAGAGGGTACCCCAAAATAAATCAAAGCTTTTTTTTTTTTTTTTTTTTTTCCAAATCATAACCCTTGACGAAAAAAAAAAGTGGGTAATTTTGGACTTGTTTCCTCCCTCATATCATAGTACACATTCAAACAATTTTTTTTTCATCTTGTAAGCAAATAAGGCAGAAATTTTGTGGAAATGCATTTGATTTTAAAATCTTCAATTAGCATTTGCTAGGGTAAAGTCCAACCCAAACCAGTCTCCTTAGTGGTCAGATAATGAGCTTCATTAATTGTACGGCAAACTTTTTTCAAAATTTCATAATTTCAGCTTGTTGAAGGTCAGCCAGAACTTGGTTGATCATCAAGTGACATTTCGCCATGTTTGAAATGCAAGTAACACTCCTCCCCTTCTTTTTTAAAAGCGTCTCAGAATATTACGACAGTTTTGGCCGCAATTTTTTCCAAAAGAAAACAAAACTTCACGCAGAATCTTTTTTTTTTTTTTCATCAAACATTACGTTAAACATTCTTGCAAACACCAGGGAATAAATATGTCAGACTATTTCAGAATAGTGTTGACTTGTAACACGCAGTGGAGTAATGTTCAGTTTACTTGCCACATTCAAATTCTAGTTTTTTTAAGTGGGTAACCCTCTTTTATATATCAAAATTGGTTGATTTCTCATCAGATGATTTTGCAACTAAGAGGAAAAATAAAAGATTCTAATATCAAAGGTAAAATGGACACTAAAAATAAATAAATTATTCACAAAAATACATATTGCATCGAATCCTATTTGTGAACTAAAATAAGTAATGTCTACTTATAGGGTGTGGCGCTGAGCTTAGTGGGGATGACTGAGAGTGAAAGGTACAGGTCTAGTGCCCAAAGGGAGTAAATGGCTCAAGTCATATTTCTGCCTCAATGTGGACTGACCTATACATCATGGGATGACCAGTCTAATATGCTAATTGGTCATCAAAACACAAGCGTAGTTGGGTTGGTCATCTTATTTCATTTATTAACTCTCATTTAAGAATTTTGGTTTTCCTTTCTTTACACCCCTCTCTTTTCTCTCTTTTTACCTTTCTTTTCATTTCCTCTCTCTTTTCTAATTCTCCTATTTACTCTCTTTTACACCCTCTCTCATAGTTCTATTTACTCTCTCTTTTACACCCTCTCTCTCCTAGTTCTCCTATTTACTCTCTCTTTTACACCCTCTCTCTCCTAGTTCTCCTATTTACTCTCTCTTTTACACCCTCCCTCTCATAGTTCTCCTATTTACTCTCTTTTACACCCTCTCTTAGTTTTCCAATTTACTCTTTTACACCCACTCTCTTCTCTTTCCTTATCTTTCTTTTCATTTTCTCTCTTTTCTAATTCTCCTATTTACCCTCTCTTTTAAACACTCTTTCTTTCCTTTTCATTCTCTTTTCTAATTCTCCTATCCACTCTCCTTTTTACACCCTCTCTATTCTGATTCTCCACTTTCCTCTCTTTTTCTTTATTCTTCCATTTTCTTTCCCCTCTATGTCCTCATCTCCTCTACTCTTTCTTTTATTCATCTTTCTCATTCTCTCTTATTTTTCTTTCCCCTCCTCTTTCCCTTGTATTCACCTCATTCTTTCTCTCACTTCTCCCTCCCTCACCTTCTGCCCAAGTCTCTCTCTACCTTTTATCCTACTTTCTGTATCTCTCTCTCTTTACCCCAGTCTCTCTCTCCCTCCCTCTCATCCCCCCTCCAAGAAATTGCCAGTAAAGGGAGCGTTTGACCACTCATAAAAAAATCAAAAAGAACAAAAACGCATTGATCGCCCACATACCGATTCTCAGCTTGTCAAACTTTCGTAATATGAAGCAGAGAAGATAGTCAACAAAAGAATCAGCAATTCTATGTCCTTCTCTAAAGGAGAATTCAAAAAAGAAAAGAAGAATAAAAATCAAACACCCCCCCCCCACCAAAAGCCAGTAGTTAATCAATATTTGATCAACAAACAAGAAAGTGTGCTAAAAGCTTTCAATATTTTAATCTCTATTCACAATGTACTCAGAATAGGATGACTGGAAATGATTTGTTTGAATAAGAATTAGATCTTTTTACAGAAATTGAACAACCACGGCTGTCAGAAATAGTGAAGGATCCCAACATTTTCTGTATTTGTCCATTCCAGTGCTCCTGGCCATACCATTTTGTCTACTGACTTGAAAATTGGTATCAGTACTCCACTAGACCCTAGTGGAAAAAAGTCAAACATAACCTCTATTGACCATAATCAGAAGAAGAAATTAGAAGAAAAAATGAGTGAAAAATGAAAGGAATTCTGGGAAAAATGTTTGTAAAAAGATATTCCCTGCTGGGGGAAGACAGGGGGACAGTTATATACCATTAAGTACAGTAACTAGCACTTTCTTAGCAGAAATAAGCTCAATTGGAAAAGATCTCTATGTCCCAGTTCAATCCCATGTTTTGGCACCAACACCAAATAACATTAGTCATGAATAGAAATGTTGGTAAATACTTGAATCCAAAACATCTTTTGAGGTTTCAACTTGAAATAAACCCGAAGTGACTGATTGATCAAGGAGCCAAAGGCAGAAAATGTCATTTTTATATGATAGGCAGAGCTTATGAAAGTGGGTGCAGCTGATGCATTGCACTCAGTCCTTGAGAGCCAAGGGTGCCCAAGAGTTTTATCGGCAGAGATGTGTATCAAAACTCCCATGTTGATACTATATGCCTAATAATAAAATAGGAAAATTATTTACCAACAAGTGAATATAGTATGCCAGGCTAAAGGGATTATAGCAGATGAAAACAGGATGGCTAGAGGACAAGGGTTTTTGAGCAGGGCTTATGGGGAGCGGGGGTTCATAGTACTACCTTATAAAACACCTATCAGAGCCCCTGATAATAGGCTGAAGTTTTTGTATCGAATCCTCCATCATTTACAAGAGAATAGTGTTGTAAAAAACCCTCTATCCCAGCTTTCAGGATCAAAATTCAGAGTTTAATATTTTCTAAATGATTAAAAAAAAAAAATTCAGATAAAATAAAAAGCTATTCCATGATAAAATGATTAATTCCTTATATGAAATTTCTTGACATATGATTTGCTAGTTTTCTGGCTTTCAGCATAGAAAAACAAACAAATTTATACTAGAATGTACACATTGAATTATCTATACGTAATCAAGAACAGAAGATAAGTTTGGAATAAGAGATTTAAAAAAAAAAAAAAGAATTTTTTCTTTGGATCAATTATGTTGAGTGAGAAACCTAAGAAATGAAAAAAAAAAGAATCTCTGTAAATTCTGCAAAATTTGTGATGGATTAATCAAATCTTGTTTGGTTTGAGCCGAGCTGAGTGCTGGAAAATGGATGAGTTGAATCAAAGTGACAAATTCTTTTAAAATATCATCGATCAAAGATGGCTGGTCAAAATCGCTCCAAAGAATAATCATGGTTCACAGATATTAGACAGGTGCGCAAAGGGAGGGGATTAGCTCCTTCATAACTGATTTCTAGACCAGTGCAGGTGTAGTCTGATCGTCACCCAATGGCTAAAAAGAGGGGGTCCTAAATGGGCAAAAATTTCTGGAAACAATGAAAAAATAAAAGGAAGTTGTAGAGAGATCTCACACCTCCCGAAAGGACATAACCCATACACAGAGGGAGAGACAGGGTAAATGTTTAAAACTGCAATCAACTGTTTGATATAGAATGACAGTATTTGTTTTCTGCATTATTTCCCGAGAACAGTGATTCCCCAAGTGTGTGCCAAAGCTCCCTAGGGTGCCATGGGATTTTCAAAATTTTTCGAAAAATCTAAATATTTCATAATTCAATATGCTGATGCTCACTCAATGATGGGAAGTCAAATCTAAATAGCACATTACAAATCTTTCAATCTGCCCAGTGTTGAACTTTATTGTTTCAACCGTAGTTGGGGCAGTAGACAAGGTTTACATTCTGGATTGTTCTAGAACTGTGTGGAACATTCCCTGTACTCAATCGTTGCATATAAATGATTTCAGATTCTGAATTAGAGATTGAAATTTCTGAATGCTGGCCTGATTAAACAATTCAGTTAATGTTAGTAAGTTAATAATATGAATTGAAGAGATAATTTAATTAAGTATTTTTTAAAGATTGAAGCCCTTGTCTTCGTACAAATGAAAATTTGCAATCGAACATTCATAAACATTTTGAAAGTGAGAATACAACACGAACTAGAGACAGACATTGGAAGAAACAGAAATATTGAAAATGTGATGATTGTTATTTAGACTTTGTCTTTACTTTAAGCTAATCAACAAGGAAGTAAGTCCGCAGCAAGTATTGTGTATGAAGGTTAGAAACTATATGTTGAACAACAAGCTCACTCATCCCCTATGCCAACAAAACCAACAAGTACTGCAAACGGTTATTGCATACAGGAAGCTGGCTGGCACATGGGGAAGGAAAAAAAGAAAAAGAAAGAATGAAAAAGGAAAGAAGGAAAGAGAAGAAGAAAAAGGAAAGAGAAGAAGAAAAAAGGAAAGAGAAGAAGAAAAAAGGAAAGAGAAGAAGAAAAAAGGAAAGCGAAGAAGAAAAAAGGAAAGCGAAGAAGAAAAAAGGAAAGCGAAGAAGAAAAAGGAAAGCGAAGAAGAAAAAGGAAAGCGAAGAAGAAAAAGGAAAGAGAAGAAGAAAAAGGAAAGAGAAGAAGAAAAAGGAATGTTCAACTAGTTTTCATTTTCATACAAATATAGCTTTTTAAAAGATGGGTATTACATATAAAACATACAAATTTGATAAAATTCATATAGTTTGATATGCAATTTCGTAATACCATCATAAAATGCAGAATGTGAAAAAGTAATTATGTAATTATGATTATCAAAACATTTTTATGAATTTGAATTACAAGATTATTTTTTATCTAACTAATCTAACCACATGAACATGAATGGTATGGTTGAGTATTTTCTAACTTTGGGTATTGTGACAAAATCCTTATACACTAAGGGTGCTATGATATAAAAAAGTTTGGGAACCACAATCCATTGTGTAAACAGTGATTCTATGACACCAAAAAAGATGATCACCTTTCTGAGAGAAGAGGAAATGAATATTGAATAATGGTAGCAAAGATCACCAATTTGATTGACTAACAAGCCAATTGATAAGGTATTCTTTCTCTTTCATTCAATTGTTTTCTTCTGTTATTGCTAACGGACATACTTTTTGGCTTACAACCTTGCAGATGCACATTAGTACTCTACTAGACATATTCTAAAAACCTTTCTCTTGGTTATTGGAAATTCATTTTACAGCACTTTTTGGACTCGTGTAATCTTGTGTCAGCACTACCGGACATACCTCTTAAGAACCCTGCAAATTTGCAGGAGTACTCCACTATACACTATCTGAAAACGTTTTTGGGATTTGCCAAAAAACAGAATTTTCTGAATGAATATCAGGCATCAACTTTGTCTTCAGTACACACCATGTGCTTCCCACGTTCTAAATCGGTACCTTAAAGGAAGACAAAACGGTTGCAAAGGAAATAACCTGGAAAATTTTGTGAATGCTTTTTTCACAAAAAAAATTGGGGTAGAGGTCTTTTTGAACCCTCATATGTTTGTGTCAGCACAACCGGACATACCACAGAGATCCTCTTGATAGCGTGTTCAACGTTCAAGTTGAGTGGGGAAATTTTTAAAAAAATACTTACAGCCAACTTTGAAGTCGTACCATCCACGCTGCTGCCATCGACAGAAGAGACCAGTGGCATACTGCCACGTCTCTCATTTGCAAATTTCTCATTTGAAGAATCTGTAAAAAATATGGAATCAAATGTTAATTTTTTTGTATTACTTTACAGCATTTTTTGGATGAATAATTTTTGTATTAGAAAAAAATCAGACCAAACATCACATGGAAAGATCGCAAAAAAAAAAAAAATCAACAGAGAAGCCATTAGAAAACTAAAATGGCAAGGGGCAAGTCTTGTTGCGAGTATTTCAGACAACTGCTGGACATCATAACTCACAACATGGATCCCTCTAGACCATTGGCAAAACTGTGGCCAACAAAATGTCCAAATCTTCAAAAAATCATACAAGTGTAGAATATTTTGGTACTCAAAAACAGAAAGACAATAGTGGAGATCTTTGTCCACCAGTGGACTTTGAATGATTGTTGATGATAACGATGATAATGATGAAGTTTTAGGAAATTTTAAAAGTGCAGATAATTACTAGGGTCAATTTAGTCTGGCACAAGGCCAATGAAGGAAATAATAGGTATGAAGATTGTGTACCATATTCCCAAGTGAAAACAACTTGCCTTAAAAAAGATTGATTTATGATAACTTTGGATTATTTGGGTTTTTATTCATAAAATTTCTCTAGGCAGATATTTTTAAAAATTTCAAATTATGCTTCATCAGATCGGGGGGGGGGGGGCTAGACCCTCTGGACACCCCCCTCTGGGCCTGTGTCTACATCCTTCTGTAGAGTCTTCAGAGCTCAGTTTGTGTTTGAGGAGATGTGGGCTTGAGAAATGACTCCATATATCCTTCACAAAATAAAGGACAAATTGTTTTTTCGGAGTCTTAAAAATTCATCTTGAACGAAACAAAAGGTTTTGTTTGGCAACGTCATGAAATAACACACCAATTATCTGTCTGTAATTTCAGAAGATCCGTGTGGGCATATGTGCTCGTCGTTTTAATTGCCCGTGGTTGTTCGGATACAGCGGGGCATGGGGAAGCATGAAGCACAATGTCAGGGTTATTATCTATTTAACATTGATGGAATAAATGGCAGCTTTCGTGTGGAGAGACTGGAGCTTTTCTTGTTTGACATGCCCCACCGTGTAGGTTAGGTGGAGGGGTTTCTGCAATGAAGGATCAGTTTGTCAGATGGGAGGCAAGAAATGATGACTAAATTATACGAAAGAATCGTCTCAGGGGATATTTAAAGTAAGGGAGTAGGAGACACTGGCTAAGGAACGTTGAAAATATAATTGACGGAATCAGGTATAACATGATCCAGTGTACATACCCGCATCCGTGGGTGTACATCTATATATACGTAAAGAGGCCGATAGGTAAATAGATGAGCGAATACATGAAATGGATTTGATGCTTTTATATATACACAGAATAAGCTATCTATCGTATCAATTCAGGATGGACTCTTTTATAAGTAGCTGATACGATAAAGCAAAGGATATAAAAATTTGAATGATTCACATTCATTGCTGTAGATTTAAATTCATTGTTATGTTATTCAATTCATTATTATAAACAACTTCGTGATATCAAGAAAATGATAGGAAAATTTATTAGTCAATGTATTGAAAAAAAAACTTCCTTTTAAATAAAGTGTTTGGGACAGACTGTTTCAATAATGATAACAATCCGTTGATAACATTTTCCGTCATTATGATAAGACTTCTTCTGTATAGGATTGGCTCAAAAATTTGTTCTGTTCATTGAGTAAAAAAAAAGACCTTTTTTTTTCTTTTTTTAAATTTCTAACTGAGAAAAATATTTGCGGTAAAAATTCCACTATCCTCAGTCATCTTTTAGACAACTTCAACATTCCTTCCTTCCAGAACATTTTATCTTTCTCGGCAAAGACTTTTGCTATCTTCCAGGGAATAGAAATCATTTCCATTAAGAAAACTCTGTAAAGACTAAAACAAAAAGTGTAATATCTGATAAATACAAGAGACAAGTGAAAACTTCCCAGACAAGCCTCAACAATTTTCGCCTGGTCACCAAAGAAACACGTGATCAAGCATTATCCTGATGAAATATCACAACATTTCTCTTTACTAATTCCCGGATATTTTCCATTGATTATTGCGTTCAATTGGTCTAATATGGTCCAGTAGGTTTGTTTCACTCAACTTATGAACATCAAAGCGACTAATACAGCCAAGTTGGTGAAAATGATTTTCAATGTTTGATTTTGATATTTTGAGTCTGTTGACATTCTCCAACATTGTATAACATTGATTATTTTTCCAGTAATGTTTTGATCTGATCGCTATCAACTGGTCTACCCAAGCATTGACCAGCAAGAAATATCTAGCACAAAACGTTGTGAACCACTTTCGACATGTTTGATCATTAAAGTAACTTCTCAGTCAACTGCACAAGTCATTTTTTGTACTTGAGCAGCATTTTTAACCTTCACTAAAATTTTTTAAAATATGTATATCAAAAATGTTACTCATTTTCTTCTATCTTCAATCAATAGATAATAATGTGCTAATTTAAAAATAAAAAAAAAATACTAAAAATGCTCATATGGAAGCCACACACCCCACAGGAATAGGAGGTGAACATGTGGGTCAGGACTTTTTTCAAAAATACTCTTTAGTTTCCTCTATTGTTTCTCGGACATAAAAGTATCTGACTTAGTCACAGGACAAAATCGGATCCCACTGATCCAGACAACACGGAACACAGCCAAGGGCTTCACATCTGCGTCCATCTGGTCTGAGATTATCTTCCAAATATAAAATTGAATGATCAATAAACTGATATAAAACCTGTCACAATACAATAAACAATCTTTTTTAATGAAATTCTTTGAAAAATTGAATCTTTCTAATGCCATCTAATGACAAAAACAGAACAATATCTTAGAACGAATGGACATTTATTAGTTTGTTTATGAAGGTATCACAGCCATCAACTAACGGAAGTACATCCCCACAGGATTTTTGTACGAGCCTCCAACTGTTTCAGACATCCTGTAAGTAACCAAATATTTATTTATACAAGAAGAGAAATAGGGGTGAAAGAGTGAGGTCAAAGGTGCTCCAGTGTGTACCTGTTACACACTGAGTGGAAGATACATCATCTCTCTAGAAAGTATCTAGCTATTTGATATCAACAAAGAAAAAAGCCTAGCTTGGACAACTGCATCTTAGTCCCCTTCAAATTACTCCCCTTGGGACCTTGCACACTAATTCCAGCATCCCTTACATCTTTGAAAACAGTCAAGAAAATCTTCTTTCAGGAATGCAAACAGCTGCCACGTCACATTCTCTTCAATCTTGTCCACAGTCAGAAATCTCCATTTTCATTTTTGTAGTCTTCAGAAAAGCCAGAAGTTGCGGGGAGCCAAATTCCTACTGTAGGGGTTGGGCTGACAGACCTGGAAGGTGCAATGTTTTGCCAAGAAACCCTGCACAAGATATGAAGAATCTACTCAGTCATTAAGGATGCGATGGTCACACAGTACACAAACTCACTCAATGGTATCTTGCTGCCAACTGGGTAACCCCACGGGATTGATACATGCGCAATAAGTTCCCTTCTGATTGGTTGCCAAGTCACCTCAAGGCCAAACAACTGGTTCTCAAGATATTCAAAATACTTTGAGTAATTAAGGGAATTTGAAATTTAAAAAATGGCTTTTGACAGTATTCAAACCTGCAATCCTATATCCCAGAGGTAACACTCATATTGGCCCTCTAAACAGCCAGCACACACACATACATTTTTATATATAATAGAGTTTGGATAGACAGGAGGTAAGGGTCAGACACTAATTCAGGTGCTCCAATGTTTATGGGCCAAACCTTCACTCTATAGAATAAATAAGCGTAATTTATCTACCAATATAGATGTTTATTGTTCACAGAGCCAAACTGTTGCAGGCTGCATGAAATTCTTCTATGGTGCCATTTGTTCTTGGCATTTGGCTCTGACAACGGCCAATGTGTCGACAGACATTGGCATCGGTCCAGAGAATTTCCCTCTTGCTGTGAAGAACAACAGACAGCAGCTTTGGTGCTGGCGGTGCTTATTTTAAGATTTCCAACCTTTGCCAGGATGGGAGACTTTGTCGAGAAAAGAAATATCAGGGAGTGGAGGTCTTTGGGGAAGAAGAAAAAAAATGGTCCGATTAGTCACACAGTGCAAAACCACCATGTGATCAATGTCTTTTGGCAGTTGTGTTTGGAGTGATCAATTAAAAAATTGGAGAAAAGGGGTGATCAATGAATTAGTTACACCTCTTACCATTTGTTGGATCCGATAGATGGATGGATGGACTGACATACTGAAGGACCGACATACAAACAGACGGATATTTTGACAGATGGACGGACAAACAGATGAAGTGACAAACCGACAGACAGACAGGGATACTGGAGGATGGGTGGATGGACAGATATTCTGACAGATAGACAGTATGACGGAGGGACAGACAGATGAACTAACACATTGACAGATAGACAGGGATACTAGAGGACCTGCGTATGGACAGATATTCTCGCCGACAGACTGATGGACAGACATTCTGACAAACGGACGGACAGGCAAATCGACGGATAGATAGACATTATGATGGACAGACGGACAGAAAGATTGACAGGAATTCTGATAGAAGGATAAACTGATAGACTGACAGATGAACAGACAGACTCATAGAAGAACAGACAGACTCATAGAAAGACAGACAGACGGATTGACAGACAGAAAGATAAGAATCAATAGATATACCTCCTCCAACTTAGTTGGCCGAGGCAAATAATGGCATTTATAGGGTCTCTTACTGTGAATTCTTTTCCCCAATAAGTGATATTAATGCATTCACCATTGTCTACCATTTTTTACTCTTATTTCTGTTTTATTTTGCCCCAGGAGAAACTTTCTTCATTCCTGCTGAAAAAGGATTTGGCATTGCAAAGGGAAGGATTTCCATTAATTGGTTATTTTGCTGCCGGCAGTCAGTCAGTCCAGGACGAAGGGTTCCTGTCATTAAAACACTAGAAAGCACTCAGAGAGAGCATACCTCTGACAGTGCTATACCCTAGCTGAAAAAAACAAAAACAAATGAAAATCAATTCAAATATAGCTACTAGGCTGAGAAGGTAACAGTAAAAAATAATTCCTGGACGCCCCTCAAAATGTAATTAATTCTACCTTACCCTCGTGACCCACCCTTCCGGAAAATTGTCGTCGAAATTAATTGAGAACTTTCGGAGATATTGTGCAGACAGACGGCAGAAAGATAGACAAACAGACATTAGTGAATATATACATCTCTTTCAACTTTGAAAGTATAAGTAACAGCTGTACCAGATGACTCTCAAAGCATTAGAGCGGTGGTTCTGTGTTGGTACCATATGCCCCCCCCCCAAGGGGGAATGTCATATTCCTGGGAAGCCACGTGTAATAAAATGCTTGTTTATATATCGTAAAATTTCATTTTGTTTTTTTTATCTGCAGCTAACATCATTTTATATAAAATACAGCTACAATTTATATGTATTCTAAAATAAATTTAAACAGGTCTGGTCAGTCACCCAATAGAAACTGTCACATGACCAACTACTATGTTGGTGGTGATCAATTAAAATTTTGGGGAAAAGGGGTGATCACTGAAAAAGTTACTCCTCTTGTCTTTTGTTGATCACTGAAAAAGTCAGAATTTTTCTTAAAAACATGAATGCAGGGAACAACCTTGGGACCAATTTAGAATAAACATAGATTGCGGGCTGAACCAACCTCTAAAAACCTATTCAAGGTCGATATTAAAAATAAAAAAAAAATAAAAAAATTTTCTCTATTCATAATAAGGAGTGAATGATCAAATTTTCAGTCCTCTAGCTCCATCGATGTGGCTTATATGCATGATATATATATATATATATATATATATATATATATATATATATATATATATATGGTGAGATGGGATCCACAAAGATAAATTATAAGCCAAAGGTTGAGAATGACTGCATTATATGAAAAAGCCTATTCTGAATCTTCAGATCTTTCCATCCAACAACAACCATGTCTGAGATTGACATGTATCTCCCCAACCATTTGACATTGAACCAACAAAAAATAATTCGGTAACATTTGCAATTGTATATGTAATGGGAGCCATGCCTCACATACTTATAGTATCAGTAGCAGTTATAAGCCCTTTTATCTCTTACACTCTCAAACTAAACAAACTTTCCTTTCCACCCTCTCTCTCTTTCTACATCCTCTAATTTCATTTACTCCTCTTTCTCTACCTACCCTTTTATCAAAATCAAAGCATAATATTCAAAGTCAGGAAGGAGAAGAGGAATAATAAGAATGATATAAAAGACTGGTCTGGTTAGTCACTCAATATAAATTGTCACATGACCATGTCTTTTATAAGTGTGCCACGTTGAGGATGATCAATTAAAAAATTTGAAAAAGGGTTGATCAATGAATAATTTACTGCACTCGCCTTTTGTTGGCAAGTGATCATGTAAAAAAGCTGAATTAAAAAAAAGAGTGTGACACAAACTAAGGTATCAATTTAGCATAAACTTACATTGCAAATTGAACTCCCCCTCCAATTAAAAATTTTTTTGAAGTGTAATTGGAACTACATTTTTCTAGACATAAGGAGTAAATTTTTAAATTTTCAGCCCCCAGTACCCTCTCATTAAACTATCAACCTTTCCGTCCCAGTTCCTAAATAAACATCATTTTCTCTCCTTCCTCTCCCTACCCTTTTATAAACATTAAAGCTTAATATTCAAAGTTAGGAAGGAATGTAGACATCAGCTAATACTTATAATTATTAATGTTAGCCATAAGTACACTAACACTGATAATTGTTTTTGTTAGACAGAAAAGACCAATAAGATAAAATAGCTTAATAGACTATAATCTTTTAAATTATCTTGCTTACCGGGCTAATAATCATTAATGCTAGTGTACTTATGTCCAACACTAATAATTGTGTTGGTACACTTATGTCTAACACTAATAATTATTTGTATGGGTACACTTATGTCTAACACTAATAATTATTTGCATGGGTACACTTATGTCTAACACTAATAATTATTTGTATGGGTACACTTATGTCTGACACTAATAATTATTTGTATGGGTACACTTATATCTAACACTAATAATTATTTGTATGGGTACACTTATGTCTGACACTAATAATTATTTGTATGGGTACACTTATGTCTGACACTAATAATTATTTGTATGGGTACACTTATGTCTAACACTAATAATTATTTGTATGGGTACACTTATGTCTAACACTAATAATTATTTGTATGGGTACACTTATGTCTAACACTAATAATTATTTGCATGGGTACACTTATGTCTAACACTAATAATTATTTGCATGGGTACACTTATGTCTAACACTAATAATTATTTGCATGGGTACACTTATGTCTAACACTAATAATTATTTGTATGGGTACACTTATGTCTAACACTAATAATTATTTGCATGGGTACACTTATGTCTAACACTAATAATTATTTGCATGGGTACACTTATGTCTGACACTAATAATTATTTGTATGGGTACACTTATGTCTGACACTAATAATTATTTGTATGGGTACACTTATGTCTGACACTAATAATTATTTGTATGGGTACACTTATGTCTAACACTAATAATTATTTGTATGGGTACACTTATGTCTAACACTAATAATTATTTGTATGGGTACACTTATGTCTAACACTAATAATTATTTGTATGGGTACACTTATGTCTGACACTAATAATTATTTGTATGGGTACACTTATGTCTGACACTAATAATTATTTGTATGGGTACACTTATGTCTGACACTAATAATTATTTGTATGGGTACACTTATGTCTAACACTAATAATTATTTGTATGGGTACACTTATGTCTAACACTAATAATTATTTGTATGGGTACACTTATGTCTAACACTAATAATTATTTGCATGGGTACACTTATGTCTAACACTAATAATTATTTGCATGGGTACACTTATGTCTAACACTAATAATTATTTGTATGGGTACACTTATGTCTAACACTAATAATTATTTGCATGGGTACACTTATGTCTAACACTAATAATCATTTGTATGGGTACACTTATGTCTAACACTAATAATTATTTGTATGGGTACACTTATGTCTAACACTAATAATTATTTGTATGGGTACACTTATGTCTAACACTAATAATTATTTGCATGGGTACACTTATGTCTAACACTGATAATTATTTGTATGGGTACACTTATGTCTAACACTGATAATTATTTGCATGGGTACACTTATGTCTAACACTAATAATTATTTGCATGGGTACACTTATGTCTAACACTAATAATTATTTGTATGGGTACACTTATGTCTAACACTAATAATTATTTGTATGGGTACACTTATGTCTAACACTAATAATTATTTGTATGGGTACACTTATGTCTAACACTAATAATTATTTGCATGGGTACACTTATGTCTAACACTAATAATTATTTGCATGGGTACACTTATGTCTAACACTAATAATTATTTGTATGGGTACACTTATGTCTAACACTAATAATTATTTGTATGGGTACACTTATGTCTAACACTAATAATTATTTGTATGGGTACACTTATGTCTAACACTAATAATTATTTGCATGGGTACACTTATGTCTAACACTAATAATTATTTGCATGGGTACACTTATGTCTAACTCTAATAATTATTTGTATGGGTACACTTATGTCTAACACTAATAATTATTTGTATGGGTACACTTATGTCTAACACTAATAATTATTTGCATGGGTACACTTATGTCTAACACTAATAATTATTTGCATGGGTACACTTATGTCTAACACTAATAATTATTTGTATGGGTACACTTATGTCTAACACTAATAATTATTTGTATGGGTACACTTATGTCTAACACTAATAATTATTTGCATGGGTACACTTATGTCTAACACTAATAATTATTTGCATGGGTACACTTATGTCTAACACTAATAATTATTTGTATGGGTACACTTATGTCTAACACTAATAATTATTTGTATGGGTACACTTATGTCTAACACTAATAATTATTTGTATGGGTACACTTATGTCTAACACTAATAATTATTTGCATGGGTACACTTATGTCTAACACTAATAATTATTTGTATGGGTACACTTATGTCTAACACTAATAATTATTTGTATGGGTACACTTATGTCTAACACTAATAATTATTTGTATGGGTACACTTATGTCTAACACTAATAATTATTTGTATGGGTACACTTATGTCTAACACTAATAATTATTTGTATGGGTACACTTATGTCTAACACTAATAATTATTTGTATGGGTACACTTATGTCTAACACTAATAATTATTTGCATGGGTACACTTATGTCTAACACTAATAATTATTTGCATGGGTACACTTATGTCTAACACTAATAATTATTTGTATGGGTACACTTATGTCTAACACTAATAATTATTTGTATGGGTACACTTATGTCTAACACTAATAATTATTTGTATGGGTACACTTATGTCTAACACTAATAATTATTTGCATGGGTACACTTCTGTCTAACACTAATAATTATTTGTATGGGTACACTTATGTCTAACACTGATAATTATTTGCATGGGTACACTTATGTCTAACACTAATAATGATTTGTTTTAGTACACTTATGTCTACAACTAATAATTATTTGTATGGGTACACTTATGTCTACAACTAATAATTATTTGTGTTAGTGTACTTATGGCTTGGACTAAGTATTATTCATTGAGATATTTTCACGTAACCCAGCTACATTTGAAATAGACTCATTCATCAACCCTATCACTTGCTGTTGAATCAGCAAAATGATTTGGTAACATCTGCAGATGATATTCACAATTCACAACAGCAACCTCATTAAAAAGATTTTTTCTCCTTTTCAAAAAAAATCAATAATGCACATCAATAACGGAGGACATTTTGCATAGAATTGGAAGGAACATTCTGTGTTTCACAGAGATTCAAGGATAAAATTTTCTATGCAGTTTTCTAGCGAGGATTTTGTAGACTGTTCACTCATCACAAAGAGAATTCATTGGAAGAAGAAGCGGCAGACATTTAGAGAGATTTGAACATGTCCTCGGGTGAAGTTGGGTGACTTATGAGATATTCGATTGTTGTGTGTTTGGCTAATGCTAGGTTGGACCGTACATTCATAAAGATACAAACTTAGAATCAGAGGAAGCTGTTTATTATAATCACATATTCTGTTATCAAGTGGTTATTGTTATCAAAATAAATTGATCCCAGACACTTTATTTGAAATGAATAAAAAATTCATTTCAATTTCATATTAATTTTTTTATTAATTAAAGTTGTTTATAACAATGAAGTTAATTATACAACAATGAATATGAATTTAAAACAATGAATGCGAGTTTAAACAATGAATGCAAATTAATAACAATGAATAGGAAATTTCAATCTTTTAGTATTATCAGCTGGTTATTGATATCTAGAAGATCCTATCTCAAAGTGATTATATTAGCAGTTTCCTCTGTAATATAATAACACTGGTGTCTACTGTGATTTGGGAACTAAATTGATCACCCATTTCAGGTATAAGACAATGTAAAATCTTATATAAATTCCCGGAAAATGTCATGTTTTGTATGAATTTTTTTTGACAATTGAGTTTTGTTTTTAATAAGATAATCCCTAACATAGATTACACCTGATTTGTTTTAAAACCCTTTCGAGACTCTTGGAACATATTCATCCCAAGGTTTCTATGACTGCTGGGATATAAATGTCCCATAGACTTTTTTTTATAAATCATCTGTGCCACAAAAAATATGAATGAGATTATTCCGACTTTTACAACCGTAGACAATGATGTAATGAAAGAATGAAACCCACGCAGAAATTAGTTCAGATTAAACAACTGAACTGGAAAGACCTGTACGCACAGTGATTGGCGAATTCAGTATTTTCAATCTACTAATATTATAGATTTTTGATTGATTATTATGTGAAAGTACATACAGTAAGGAAAAAACATAACTTTTAATTTTATGTTTCATTTTAACATCTGGGACAGCTTTGTCCCTGGAAAGATTTTGAATAGGATCATATCGCCCCAATAGTTTTTTTTGTTATTGGGCCTATATGCCTTGTATTCCACCTAAATTAGTCAGTTTTATACAAAAATTATCATTGTTATATACATATATATATATATATATATATATATATATATATACATACATTTTATGTAAATCTCTTGCATAACAGGATATGGTAATTATTTCCATTATATTCTCTACAAAACATCACATGTACAAAAATGAGAAAAGTGGAATTTGAAATAATAATTGCTTCCAAGATTTTACAAGTATGGAATTGCTTCATGTCACTGTAGACACAAATTGGGAACTGTCACCAAAATTGAAAACATAGGTTTTTTTCAGTTTTTAAGCAAGACTGGCTCGCTGGTTATGTATGGATCACATGCACAGGCCTCACCAATGGAGCTAGAAGGCTGAAAATTTAAACATTTACTCCTCACCATGTCTCGAAGAAACTCAAATTACAGAGTAAGTTTATGCTAAATTTATCCTTAAGATAGTGTTCAGCTTTCATACTGCTTTTTTTTTTTTCAGATTCAGACTTATTAGTGATCACGGTCCAACAAAAAAGTAACTTTTTCATTGATCACCTCTTTTTCAACTTTTTCAATTGATCATCCCAACAAGGAATGCTGTGAAAAGACTTTGGTCACATGACGGTTTCTACTGAGTGACTAACCAGACAGGTTTAAATCTATTCTTAGTATCTAATCTATTTCCCCTATCAACCCCCTCTATTATATGTACATGTTATTTCCTGTTGTTGGCGGCACTACTTTTACCAAAAATAGACCCTCAGAATTCATCCAATGTCTTTGAAACTATAAATCACAAGATTAAAAAGAAAGTGCTGGGAGACTATTTTCCAAAAAATTCTGCCTTTGTTACAGTAAGTCATCTCATGTTCACGATAGAGAGGGGAGTAGGTGTATCAGTTACATTGTCTGTCTCTGTTGTTATAACTAATTTGTATTTTATTCAAAATTTCAACCCTGAAAAATCTGATATTAAAAATTAATTTTCTTCCATCATAAAGGAACAGAGTCACCTGATTTTGAAATTTAAGTTTGCACATATCAAAAAAAAAAAAATGTAAAAAATCATTTGGAGAATTATTAGTGCAAAAAAAAATAACAACCAAGAAAACACTCACTTTTTAAAAACCTACGAAAATTCGACTGATGAAATTGCATAAAACATCTGGTCTGTATTCATCGATAAATGAATTCATTCATGAAAAGATCACTGCATAAAAAATATTAATGGAAATTAACTTTTTTTTTTATGTATCAACCACCATTTATTTCATTTTACGAGACATCACAATATATATATATCGAACAGAATTGAAAGTTGTTTACATTGTGAGAAGATAAACCCCTGAAGAATTTAAATCAATATAAATTTTACTAGAATTAGTCCCATCAGGATTATTTAATGTCCTGAATCTCAAACATTCAGAAGTACAATATGAACTAAAATCATGCTTTGCTTTGCAACATTTCAATTTTAGTCATTAGTTTTTCAGTTGGGCTAGCTATTGGACAATGTATATAACCAAGTGTACAGGCTGCTCCAAAGGAGCTAAAGGGCTGAACTTTCTAAAATCCACTCTTCATTATATCAACAAAAAAGTTTCCTTTGATTTTTGGAAATCTCACCAATACATTTTTAGTAAGGGGGTTTCATTTTGCAATATAAATCTATCCTAAATTGGTCCCTTATCTTTTTTTTTCCTTGCATCATTCTGCCTTGGGTTTTTAAAGTTCAGGCATTTTTTCAATGATCACCCCCAACATGGTAGGCTACCAAAAGACACTGGTCACTTGTCGGTTTTCTACTGAGTGACTAACCGGATTCTTTACCATTTATTTGTATTAAATGAATTACTGTAAACCATTATAATCAATCTTTGACGACTCTTTACCTTCATTTTAACAATAGTTAATACTTATTGATAATGAATTACAATACAACATCTACTAAAAAGAATAATAAAATAATTTCTCTACCACTACAACTAGCTAGTACGGAAACCAGAACAAACATGGTGCAATAGATATCAGGATGGAGGGTAGGTTTAAAAGTTGGATTTGGACTTCTGAAAGCCAACAAAGTTCTTGTAGCTAAGTTTGTATAGCAGCTGGCTTCTCTCTCGCAAGAGGGGCTGATGTCTCACCGAGAGCTTATTCTTTATTCGTGATCTTCACTGTTTACTCACTCTCGTCAATCAACGGCATGAGTTGAGTTGTGATAAAAGTATCACATAATAATTCACGGTACTTCATCAAATATAAAGTAAGAACCATAAGTTCAATGAAGTGTCAACCATCCATGGGTGTATTTGCATGGGGAAGAAGATGATAATTCACTTGAAGGTTTAGAGCAATTTTCTTGTTAATCCAACTTGAGAGTTGAGAAGATCAATATCTAGCATTACTCGTTGGGGTAGCAGGAGGAGGAAGAGAAAGATGAGGATGGTTTACCTGAAGATCTGGACCAAGTTTCATATCAGTCCAACATGATACGACTAAGAAAATTGATACTAAACATACTACGGACCAACTGACTGACCAAAAAGGATTTTATAGAGATGTGTGGATGCATCTAAAAATGATGAAAATTAACCAAATATCAGGATTAGCGTAGTTTGTTCTATCAAGAAGGAATTGTTGTATCGTAACTGCAACATTTTGTTTCAGAAATTCGGGCTGAAATACAAAGAATGACTTACCCAAACGTTGGATCATCCGAATCTTCTTGACAACTTTGGATTTTATCAATGAACTGTTATATTTTTGTTGTTTGGGGGTAGATAGACGCCCTTTTTGCACCCCACAACAAAATAGCCCCCGTAGCAGAGATAAAGGCGGCAAATGCTTGTTATTTCCCATAACCAAAATGATTTTCTAATGTATTTTAGATGTTTTCACAAGACTTACAAATGGGAATGGAATATTGTTAGAGATTGTCCGAGTTTTACTGAATACACCATGTGTGTATATCTATTTTTTGTCTGTAATATCCCAAATGAATAAAATAATGAAAATATTTCAAGACACTTCCTGTATCCATAATACTGAAGGGTAGGCCAACATTTTAACAACAGACAAATATATATATATATATATATATATATCAGTATTCTGGTATCAAAGTTTTTTTTTCAATGACTTCTGAAATGTTTTTGTTTTCATTTTTACAGTTGATGTGCTGTGTAAGTCAGCATATTCTCCAGCATACCATCACACAATAAAGTTTGAGTACAATTGTTTCAATGCTTCAATTTCATATTTTCCGTTATTTTTGACAACATGGGTCCACCAGCTGTTGGATAATATTGAGCATGTGTGAATCTGATGATTTTCAACTCAGTCTGACTGTCATTTCCGACAGTAAAACGAGAAATTTATAGCGGGGGAATAATTTGGATTTTTGAAGTACAAGATTTGGTACTTTTCAAAGAAGCACTTTTTTTGGCATTCAATTTTTTCAAATTGAAATTTTCTCTCTCCAATCTGAAGATAGTAAATGTTCCCAATGAAGATTCAGTCTCAGACCTTTTGGCCTGTAGTCCTTTGCTCTTACACAAATTCCTAATATTTATTTTTATAATATGTGAAGTCATTGATAATTTGAGTAAAATGATTTCCATAGATCGGTTGGTGAGGAAGAGCTTGAATCAGAGTATTTGGTTTTTTTTATTGTCGATTTTCCTTCAACATTTTTTTTCCTTTTGAAATCCTCCGCTTGCGTTTGGTTAGGCAAGGTCTTGATTTGATGCACGTCTTGGAGAAAAGTGTTTTTTTAAAAATCAAATTCAGAGAAAAATGCTGTCTTGCTTTGTTGAATGATGAAAACTGGAGGATTTTGTCAATAAACTATACTCTTAAATTTATAAACTGCCTGAAACTGGTAGTGGAACTCAACAATGAACAGCTTAAAAAATAGTGTGACTTGAATGGAGAAAAGGAAAAAATGCACTAAATGGTCAGAGGGAGATCCTCTTAATATGGAATTAAATTCCTTGAAACTGACTTTCTTTTTTTTTTCATATGAATTTAAGCGTTGAGTAGATCACTTAATTTTGAATATTACCGAGAGAAAAAGAGAGCCTTATTTTTCATGGGAATTATCTCTTTTTAAAAAAGAGTTTTTAAAAGGTTCAAATATCCAAACTTTATGAGTATTGAGGATTTTAGAAGCACAAGATTTTCGACAAGATGCCTTCTCTTGTTACCTTATTTTCCAAACACAACAACAGATTTGTAGAGGAAACAAAAAACCCTGCATATTATAATAAGCGAAATGAGGATTGGTCCAACCTAGTTATATTAACAAGAAGAAAAATAATACCAAAATGGAGAGAGGTTATTATTTCTTAATGAGTATTCATCTGATTGCAACCTGGACTAGACAGACCTTGGGAAAAAAAAACACTACCAACAGGGGGAGATGGTAGGACATTGGACTAATATGAACAAGATTAGAATGAGTCTTTATGTATATTCCATTCAGGTTTTGATACTAAGTGGGAGCAAAAAAACTAAGAACTGAACACACAATTAAAAAAAAATTCTTTCGCAGTAAACTTTTGAACACCCCTAATTCAAGAGATGGCCTGTTTGCGAGAGAAAAAAAAATTCTTTTCAAGTTTTCAAGTCAATTTGAACTAATGGACAACTAAATAAACAAAAAAACAAATCAATTGTGG
The DNA here is from genome assembly GCA_963457665.1 of Thysanoteuthis rhombus. Classification (NCBI taxonomy): domain Eukaryota; kingdom Metazoa; phylum Mollusca; class Cephalopoda; order Oegopsida; family Thysanoteuthidae; genus Thysanoteuthis; species Thysanoteuthis major. Next base: position 1,581,590 of record OY735229.1, read on the forward strand.
GAAAATATTTTTTCCTCACGCAAGAATAAAAATTTTGATAAAATTTGCTTTGAAAGAATTTTCCCCCCAAAAAGAGAAGAATTAAAAAATGTGACTTGGATAAAAGATGAAGAGAGACGTTAAAAATTATCCTTACAACATGCTATATTGACTCATCAATTCAGGTAAGGTAACCCAGCTTTGCCTGGGATCAAGTTTCCTTGGTGATCCTCCTTTAAGAGCTCAAGATGTTAAAAACTTTCTGGAAAATAATCCAGCAATTCAAATGTTTATACTTATTTTATACTAATTAGTGCAAAGGTAAACAACGCTTTCTGAAGAAAAAAATATCCTAAAATCATTCAGCATCAGGTATCAATATCCCAAGGCAGGCACAAGACTAGAACCTGAGGGGGAAAAGAAAACTTGAGAGTTTGGATGTACTGACTTAATCCCTACTGAGAAGAGTTGCTTAGAACTAAATCTGTGGGTGTGATCTAGGTGAGGCCCTATGTTCTGCAAGGAGCCTACAGGAATGAACAATTAATGTTTTTACAGTTGAAATTAGGTGTTCAAATATGTAAATAATTTAAAGAAAAGAGATTTTTTCTCTGGTTATTATAAGAAATACTTGTACTGTAGTGAATCATCTTCTTAGCTGTGATATCTCTTCTTTTTATCAAGAAACCGAGTTCTGATAGAAAAAATTCACAAAATATGTCAATTCGAAAAATGAATAAAAAGAAAAGACAGCTGAAGACTATACATATATCCACTATCTAAAATGTTTCTTGTTTCTAGCACCTACCAATTTTGTACAACTAGAAAACACTATTGGAAATACACTGCCTTTTCAATTGTGTTTGTCATGTTAGAATGAGGATATTTGTACTTAAAAATCTTAAGATAATGGTCCAGTAGATAAAAAACGTTATTTAGCCATATCTAGTAATCTGGTGTTTACGAGTTCAATTGCAGGGACAGGTAGTCCAAAATGAGTCATAAACTCTAGTTGAGTTAAAGAGGCAGACAAGATTACAAGAATTAATTAGGAAGAATTGACTGATACAAGATATCCTTTGGTAAGGGCGGCAGAATTAAAACAATCTACCCAAACGGATCGGATCGAATGGAAAGTTCAGTTTGAAATTCCCAGGAGGTTCCTTACTATGACAGACACCTGAAGAGGGCTGGAAGAGTACAATAGCAAAAATGTTGCAACCCTAACGACCAAGATGAGGACACTAGTCCTCGTGAATTATTAGTGTATAATACTGACAGTAAACAACAAATATCTATGCTTTCCTTTTAAGATCTTGCATCTGTTTTCAAAGTATTTTTTACTTGTGTCATGTGAATTTGTGATGAGCTTCTTCTAGATACTCATCTAAATCAGCCTTATTCCAGACTAAGCTGAATATCTTAATACATATCTAAGAGGCTTCTGAGTTTGGAAAAGTGCAAAGACTTAGTCTGACTGTGAAGATGATGGTTGACAATTCAACATGATTCCCAGTCTTGGATTTCAGAACCATGTTTCTTTTCATCTGGAAATCTTGAACGAAATCAGGAACAGGGAAAAGTTCCGAAAAGATTGCAGAATCAAGCAGAAGTCACATTCGTTCAATTGACACTCCAACTCACAAAGTCTGGGTGTGTCCTTGTGAGTCTGACCCCAGGAACTTTATCTGGTAAAAACTTTGTTTATAGATAAACACATGATTGTAATTATACACTTACTGTTTTAACCCTTTATTTACTCGCAGTACTTTCAAGTACAGGTTCTGTATGAGAATGAGAACTGTATGTCCTGGCAGTACTCATAAATCCAATTTTTATTTTTCCATAAAAATTAGTGTTTATCTGAATGTTTCCTTATCTTTCAATGTTATTTGTCTTTATATAGCCTTCAAATAAGGAAAAGTACATTATTACAAAAAGTTTAAAAGTTTAAAATATCAGGACATAAACAATTGATGTATGTTTGTAAATCTTCATTGGTGAGAACATTGGTAAATCTCCTTGTCAGAAACAAAAGATTCAGGCAAAGGTTGTGAATGTCCCCAAACCTAAGTAATACTCTCACTGAACCACTGAGTTGATATCCTTTAGATTGGAGCTATCATTCTCAAATAGGAGGCACTTGGCTCTTAGGGAAGGAGATACCTATGGGGAGGAATGTTAGCAAGGGGAGGAATGTATAATGGAAAGTATAAAGTGAAAATAATTACTAGATGACAATTTAAAATCAATGAGGAATTGAAAAAACCTGGGAGCGTAAGGAGGGGAACGTAACCTCGGGCTCTGAGAACTACTGGATAAAAGTATATGTTTCCCCCTTACTAATCCTCCATATCAATATATATATATATATATATATATATATATATATATATACACACACACACACACACACAAATTTAGTTATTTTAATTCTCTGTACGTGACTTCATACACTGAGCAAAAAGTTTGCCCTGCCATTGCAGATGACTCTGATCACCAAACAATAGAGTGCTGGAATTTCAAAGTTGTCCTGTCAAGTCATAAATCAATAGACATGCAAGTCACAGGCTTTCAAAGTCATTAAGTGCACAAAATCTTGGCACCCTTGAAAAGAGAGAGATAGAGGTTAAACTTTCATCACAGATCATTTGGCAAAGTTTTGATCAAATCAAAGTAAAATCAGTCTCCCTACGTTTGGTCAGACTTGGGATGATGTAAGCATTATCGACTTTCTTTGATGAGTAAAATCCAATGATAAAAAAATCTCCAAATTTGCACGAGTCTGTCTCAATTTGTAATCCAAGGATCCGAACAAAAATCCAGCAAATACAAGAATTTTTGTGTTACGGAAGTTGCTGTCATCTTTTTACATGTGATATCCAGACGGAACGAGAAGAACCACTAATCAACGGAGACCACTCAGATTTGAAGAAATATAAATCCAGGTATGGAATATTGTCAAGGATTTTTTTCTTTTTTTAAAAAATCCTTCAACTTCTGTTTATTCCGAGGAGATGCGTGATGTTGATAAATAGTCTTAGAATAAATGGATTGGAATGAGAATCCTGCGGGAAATATTGTCAATGATTCAAAAAAGAAAAAAAAAAAAAAATTTTCCAACTCCAGTTTATTCCAAGGTTAAGCTTGATGCTGGTAAGCAGTCTCGGATCTGTTGGATGGATCAGAACGAGAATTCTGTAATTGCAAGACAATGGGATAGATTACAGTTGGTGTCTTCTGTTGTTGTCAAATCCAAAAAAGGAGATGCGTTTCTTTAACCAGGCATTAATCCACAAAACGGATTTCAGTAAAAAGAAAAAGGGAAACCGGTTGGATCCTGTATGTATAATTCAATTTCTATCTGCATTTTTTCCTCAAAATCGTAGCTGAATTTGGATGTCTAGTCGTCATGTGTTGAGTGTAAGAAAAAATTATATATGGGCAAAAGCAGACGAAATCCATATATCGATTTGAGCTTCAGTTAAAATTAAGTCACAATAGTACGATAGTGTTTACCTCAAATTCTTGGAGTCTAGATTTGGAAATATTGATGCAAAGATTTACATCTTGAGGTCGCAGCTGATGCATCAATAGAGTCCCATGTGATTTGTTTGAATTTTGAAGTTAGTCGAACATGAATCGACTCCACCAGAAAAGATAAGTTATATCGTGTATATTTTTGGAAAATGAATCCACTAAGTACTCTTTGTAGTTTCACACACACACACACACACATATATATATATATATATATATATATTTATGATATTTATATATAATATCTATATACTGTATATGCTGGTATATAAGATAGGCATTTAGTTTTGTTCTTTTGAAAATGCAAATATTCCATAGCGTCCGATCTGCTGGTATTATGGTTAGGGGTCTTTCCGTCAAAACTTAATCTGGACAGTCATGGGGCTTGTATTAGTTTCAGTGAGTGGTAGTCCTCCAAATATCCTAGTAAACCATTCGTTTTATAGTGTGGCACTGCATTCAAGGTGTTGGTATTATAACTAGGTGGATGACTACCGAAGCTCGATATGGACAATTATGGGGCTTGGATGAGTTTCTGTGAATGGTAGTCATTGAAATACCCTTATAAACCATTTGTCTTATGGTATAGCATATAAGGTATATCATATATACATTTTTAAAAAATCTAATTTTTTTTACATGGAAATGAAGGACTATGAAAATTAATAAATCAACTCCAGCTGGAAAAAATAAGTAAATGCAGAAAAAAAATATACGTGCGATGAATCCATTCAATGTTGTAAGTTGCTTCATATATTTATACACCTATATTGTTGTTATTTTTTGTTTGCTAGGATCAGTCTATTTTCTGCAGGCTTGAAGTTCTCACTCCTCCCACCCCTGCTGCTTCCGTAGATACATACGTAGATAAGTATAGAGTATATATTTTTTTGAAATCTAATTTTCTTTACGTGGAAATGAAATACTGCGGGAAAATTCTCTTCGAAAACTGCTGGGAAGTACAGAAACGTTAGACACTTTCTCTCTTCTGTCGTTGGATTTTTTGCTTTCCTACCTCTGATGTGCCGTTAATCATTCTGTACAACAGCTGTCGCCGCAATCATTCCAACTGTTCGATGTCTGTTTGCATTGTTTATTGATATCCTCCGCTCCTTTCTTCCTAAGGTGTGACCAACAAATGGGGGGGGGGGGCAACGGGACAAAAACAAGCAGGCACCGATGTATGAGGTTTATGTAATATACAAATAGAATGCTATAAAGATAAAAGAAAAAAAGATAAAAGAAAAAGGAAAGAAAAAAACCAAAAAAAAACTTTACTTATGTCACCAGTCGAGAAAAATTAATAATAACAACAAATATTAGAGAGGGTGCCAGTTGTGCCCCCTCAACAATATCGCTTTGTAATTAAATCTTTTCTTTTTTTTTTTTTTTTTTTTTTTAGCCTTTTTAAGGAAAGACCGAGATGGATGATGGTTGATTTTTGCAGAGTTACTGGGGAAGTATATATATGTCTATGTAAGTATATAAGTAAAAAGATGTAGTGGTTTGGTCAGAATGTGTGTATGCAAACGTAAGTATATAGGTAGAAATTGTCCAGATTCTCTGAAAGTGAATTATTGTGGGTGGATAAGCATTGCTGTATGCAGCACTGTGGGTGGTCAGCCGTGTCCGGTCAGTGGACGATAATGTTTGGAGAGAGAGAGACAGAAATAGAAGAGAGGGAGGGAGAGAGATGAGAGGAAGGAGAGAAAAAGAGACACAGAGTAGGGTGAAGGAGAGAAAAAGAGGAGGAGAAGAAGAAGAGAAAAAGAGACACAGGATGAAGGAGAGAAGGAGAGACAGAGGAAGGAGAGAGAAAGAAAAAGACGCAGGAGAGATGAGGGGGAGAAAGAGAGGAGGAAAGGGAAAGAGAGGGAGAGGGACCCTAATGTTATGCAAGAGAGAGATGACGACAAGGGGGGGGGGAGTCTGTGGTATTATGGATTTTTATTCAATAAGAAGAGAAGCAGAAATGAAAAAAATATTGAAGTGAGTTATCGGAAGAAGTACTTGGCTTATAGCATAACAATAATGTGTTCTGGAGAATAGAAAAACTATCAATGAAGAAAAGAGAGAAAAGGAGAGGGAGAGAGGGAGAAATATGAAGAAGAAAGAGGGGGACAGACAGTAGTGAGAGAGAGAGAAATGAGGTAGGTGAGAGAGAAAAAAGAGAGACAGAGGGAGAATAATGGAAGAAAAATTTTTTTTTCAAACAAATGAAAAGAAAAATTGATTTGAATTTGTAGACAAAATCAAATCAATTTTGGTGCATCGATCAGTCTAAATTGGTCATTTATGGACGAAAATAAAGTTTTTATCTCAGTTTGGATTTGAACTCCGATTAATCATTCAAGGTATGGGAGAGGGCAGGAAGAAAAGATGGAAAGGAGAGAGAGGGGATGAGATTTGGGGGAAGGGGAGAAGAAAAAAGTATGGGGGGAAGAGGGGAAAGGCAGAGAAGTAAGGTGGAAAGAAAAGGGAGAGGGCAAGGGGAAAAGAGAGTGGAGGTATAGAGTGGGGAGGAATGATGAGGGAGGGGGAAGGGGGGAATATAGAGAGTAAGAAAAATGGAATGGAATACAGCAGGGGGGAGTTGGGGGCCCAGCCAATGATTCAGGTGGGAGGGGGGGGTTACTCAAGAGACATGTTGTCCATATTTTTTTTAATGTTAAAGTCAAGGTGACAAAAGAGTGGTAGATATATGTTTGAAGAAACTATAAAACAATATTACCTCCCTTGCTTACAAATGAATCACCAGCATCATTGCTACATTCTTATCACAATAGTCCCACTGTGTGTCTTACCCTTATATGATCCAAACTGATTCTCCAGGTAGTGATCAAAGAGGTTGACACGCAGCTGATTGGATATATCAATTTCAAACGGGAGAACAGGTGTTGAAAAATGTAACTTCCTTTTTAAATACAAAAAAATTAATAATATACCTGTTCACTTTCACTCTCTCTGTGTCTCTGTCTCCTTTTCTCATTCCAAATAAGCCTTTTGAGAATATTACTAATACTACAACTACTAATACTACTAATACTACTACTACTACAACTACTGATGATGATGATGATGATGATGTGGAGAGGAGGGCTGGAAACTTGAAGAAACTTGCTGTCACTCAACCTCCAGCGTTAACCACCAGGCAACTGATGTGAGATTGCAAATAATAATAATAATAATAATAATAATGATAAAGAAAATGAAAATTTTACAAGCATTACATCTTAGTAATGTAGGAATTTGTAAAAAGAAAAGAATATCTATTGGTAATGCCGAGAAAGATAAGAGAAGAACAAAACCCGAAAAGCGGATTTTGCTAACAATGAAGTGATCAAGGTGTGCCTTGTATAGACAAAAAACACAATTGACAGGCATGAACTGGCCAAGTCGAGGATTTGTGATTGATAACAGATAGGTTACTTTTGCTAAAAGGTTAGTCGCTATCATTATACCTTCATTTATAAGGAATAGATGTTTAAGTGTTCAGCCCTCTAGTTCCATTGGTTCTGCCTTTACACATGATACGTCCTTACATATCCAGATAGACCTACATGAAAACCAAAGAAACTTATGTTGACAATTTTGGTGACAGTTTTGATGACAGTTTCTTATAATTGATATAAAGTCAAGAGCACCAAATATTGCTCTCCACAATCATTGGATCTAATTTAATGGAAATCTGTTGCAGTAAGAATTAATTACAGTCGTTTTATTATGTAATGAAAGAATAAAACAACATATCAAAAGCAACCATTTCAACTGTTTTTCTTACTCCAATGTCTGGACCCATCAGTGCAGAAAATACGAAATGTATAAAGTATTTTAAAACAATATAGATACTTTTTCTCATTAAATTATAACTAGCTAGCTTCCAAATCACCTTCACACCAAGCAGAATAAAATTCATCATCAATATCATCAGTCTTATTTGTCTGTCGTTGGACATAGACCTTCCCCAGGATTTGCCAGACCTCACTATCATGGATGTCGCGGGGGCCAATACTTTCCAATCTAGTTCGCCTTTTCATTTTGTATTCTGCCAACCTCGGTTTTGCATGTGATCTCTAGGGATCCATGTTGTAAGTCATGAAGCCCAGCTGTTGTCTGCCATTCTTGCAACATGACCAGCCCATTGCCATTTAAGTTTTCCAATGGATTCTATGATGTATCAGACTTCTGTCTTGTGATCTCTCCAAGAGAGGTTGGGCGTGATTCTTTCATGTTCATGTTGCATAGTTTTTAGTTTGAGGGTCAGTCTCTTGGTTAAGTTCCATATTTCAACTCCATAGGTGACTATCAGGAGGATACATTGGTTGTTTACTCTTCTCTTTAGGATTAATGGGATTTTCTTGTTCTTGAAGGTTGAGCTTGCTTTACCGAAGGCTTATCATCCTAGATTGATTCTTTGCTTGATTTCTTCTTTTGAGGGTCTCATGGAGATTTGTTGTCCTAGGTAGATGTAGTGGTCTACTTTTTCCTGATTTCCATTTTGATCGTTCTGTGTTTATTTCCGACATGATTGTTGCACACAACCTTTATACAGAATCAAATTCATTTGGGTGAAAATCTGTTTAAGGGTCTCCGCTTGGTACAACGTCTGAGCATTCGATTTAAATTTGAGAACGTAGATGATCTCAGCTCATACTATTTCGTGTCTGGCCATCTAAGCATAACATTGTAAAATATCCTAGATTCGAGGCTTATTTCTTTTTGTGTGCATTCTAATATTCATCTCTTCTTTCAGTATATATTTTCGCATGGGCTTTATCACTTTTAACATTGCCTTAAAATATGTTACATCATTTTTGTCCTGCACCTAACATGCATGTAACTTCTTATTGACATTTCTTTTGTATATAATAAAATGTTTATCTTTATTTGTCTTGCTTGTATTTCTCTTTCATGTTTTCTGCTCTTATATTTCATTAACACATTATCAAAATGATCTCTGTATATGAACATTACTATTCAAAAGACACTATGACCATCACATAGTTTCTCAAGTCAGATGAACATTCAATTTCTCTCCAAACTAATAACTTTTCATTACAATGGTGAAAACGGTTTATTCAATTTCTTCAGAGAAATGTTTCTCCAAGAAATTCTTCTTTTAAAGAATCTGTTAGGAAGAAACTTGTATCTTCAACAAATTGCCAACTCAACGTTCAAAGAAGTATCTATGCCATCATAATATACTTGTAAGTACATTGTACGTATCCTGCATCACCTCTATCTTTTGTATTTAGCACTGATTACAAAAACACCCAAAAAACAGTTTGAAAAAGGGAAAGGATAAAGCGTTACATGTCACAAGAGTTGACATCCAGTGGAGTGTGACGGCCAGAGACGAAGTCCCAGGTTCTGTTACATGCATCAGCTGAGTGATCCTTGCAAGTCTCAAATCTTATCGAGACCAGAACTTAATAGCAACAAGTTTTTATAACCACTTTCTTAGAGAGATGGAAGTTCATCAAAAGGACACCTCCTCTCTAATCACACAGCTTAGAGTGTACTTAATTAGCTGCTGAATGCAAAGGAAAATTTGTCCTCATGAAAAGCTTTTCACGAACTTTGCTCATACCGAGAATTGAACCCGAGACCTTCAGTGTAAGGCAGGGCTACTAACCATTACTCTATCCGAGCAGGCCATATGAAATGGGGGGGGGTACTTTTTCTATCTGGCCCAGGCCTACTGCCAGCTCAGTATGGCCCTGGAAAAGTGAGAGGGAGGGATGAACAAAATAGGGGGAAAAACTGAGGAGAGAGAGAGAGAAGAGAAATAAAGAAGGAGAGGGAAAAAGAGCGTGTAGAGGAAAATGTAGAGGAAGGGAGGAGAAAGAGAGAAGGAAAGTGATATAAAAAAAAAACAAAGGGGAAGAAGATGAAAGGTGCTGAGAGAGAAAGAGTGAGAGAGACAGCTAGAAGAGGAAAAAGGTGAAAAGTGCGGAGAGATAAAAAGAGAGAGCTTGAGGGAAAAAGAGAGAGCTAAAAAGATAAAAAGTGAAATCAGAGAGAGAGAGAGAGAAAATGATATTGCTCTGGACAAGGTAGACACCTTGTGTTACTCATCATTTGTACAGAACTATTTACAATCAATGGAGAATTGTTACACTACATTTTGTTGCCATGGACGACAGCTGCAAGTAGAAAATAAAGGGTGGGGAGGGAGCATTGTGTCATTTGTGAAAACATCAACTCTCAAACAAAGTTTCCCAAGTCCAAACACGGGATTCAGCTCGGAGCATTCATACTTAGCTAATGGCTGCTACTGATACCATAAATGTGACAGATGCAGTTGGGAAGGGGGGTGTGGAAAAGAAAGTCAAGTCGTTGAATAAGAGGGTAGGAAGAGAGAGGGCAAAAAAGAAACTCAGGTACTTTAATAAGAGGGTTAGGAGGGAGAGGATTGGAAAGAAAGGTAGTTTAACAAGAGGGCAGAAAGGGAGAGGGGATGATGTTGGCTTTTTATACTATAAGTATGACAGACATAACTTTTATTTGGCACAAACAGGGATCTATTCAGCATTAACTTACATTGCAAATCTAACCCCCCCCCCCACTAGAAACCTATTTGAAGAGGGATTTTTTTTTTTAAATTGTTCTTTCTGGTTATTATAAGTATTTTTAAATTTTCAGTCCTTTAGCTCCATTGTCCATGCGTCATGTATGCATACATAAACTTGGAGAAGGCTGGAGAGCTCAGTGGTAAAAAATACTGAAATCAAAACAACTAAGGTGAAGATACTAGTCTGAATGATACTCTTACTATTAATTACAAATAGATAGAAATTTATCAGCTTGTCTTGGCAATTTAGAATAAGAAAAATCTTGGAAAGAAATTTTACTCACAGCTTCAAATAACTTTCTAATTTATTTGAAATTTTGTATAAACTTGGAAAAAAAAAAACAATCTTTATTTCCCAGAAATTTATGAGCAACGTCATTGTGTACTTGGAAGCACTCAGACAGTACATATCTCAATGCCATGTTACAAAAACAGAACAATCAGATTACAGATCATAGAATATGCCGTGACTAAAGCCTGTATAAATTATTTATCAGAGACATATCATCAATAGTTTGAAAAACATCTAGGATGCACTTTATTATAGTTATTTGTTCTATCTTGCTGTGTTAATAGAATCGCAAAGAAATCCTGGATCTGTGCCAAAATTTTATCAAATGTCTCTTGGCCCATAGCCCAATCTCCCACAAAATGTCATTGAAATTGATTGAGAATGTTTGGAGATACTGTGCGGAAAAATAAACAAACAAACGTGTGGATAGATAACCTCAGTCCAACTTAGTTGGAAAAGGTACAAAAATTCAACTTGATCAGCATCTTACAACTTGCAATTCCTTGGCATATAATAGTGTGTGGCTAAGTACTAGTCTTAGCAAGGTAACCCAAATAACTACAATTACTTAAAATAAATAAATACTTTGGGAAGAAACTGTTACATTTTGAACTTATTCCTTCCCTCAAGTCTTGGTACTATTCAAATTATTGCTTTTTGAACCTTTGAGAGCAATCAAGGCTTTAATTTTGCAGAAATGCGTTACATTTTCAGATCTTCAGTTAACGCTCACTGGCATAAACTCCAAGGCAAACTAGTCACCTCAAATATTACATTAATGGTTCAACAATGATCACCATTGATTACAAGGCAAACTTTTTAAAGATTTTTCATTTTGCCTTGTTGAAGGTTGGTCAGAATCATAGCTGATCTTCAAGTGACATTTCACCATGTTTTAAATAAGGATACTTGTGCCTCTTCCTCAAAAGCTTCCGATTTCAGCAACAGTTTTCCCCAAGCAAAGATTCACGCAGACTCCGTTTTTTTCAATTTTTTATCAGCCATCATAAGAAATCAACAGATATAATAATAGAAAACAGCCGACGAAAAATGTCATCGGAAACAAATCAGTCAATCCAGCATTATGCCATTTGGCAGACTGGCTTAGAATAGCGTGACAAGATAGAACCCCCCCCCATCTGCCCATTTTCTCAGATATACAAGGATTTTACAAGCCAGCGTTAGAAATCATTTTTAGAGTCCATCAATCAAAACTGTCACCGAAAATGTCAAAATAGGTTTCTTCTGTTTTCAAACTGATCCGGCTGGATATTCATGTGTACAACCAGCATCAATGGACTTAAAAGGCCGAAAATTTTTGTTTTCTCCAAATACCTCTCCTAAATGGGTTTTGGTGCAGGTTTAATTTGCTAAAGTGATCCCTCAGTTTGTGTCCAGCAGCATTCACGCTTGCTTTTTGGAAATTTGGACAAAAAGCAAGAGAAGTAACTAATTCATTGATCACCCCTTTTACCAGTCTTTTAATTGATCACCCTCACACATCATGCTGCCAAAAGATGTCAGTCATGTGACGGTTTTTACTGAATGTCTAAGCAGACCTGTCGGTGTCTGGGTTTGGTTGATGATCAAGTTCAGAAATTGGATGGGAAATTCTAGATTGAATATTTCTCAGCAATAAGGGATCGGGCCCTAGCTGGGGAGGGGGGTGTTACAAAGCAGATATCTCCTTTGCAGAACCTAACTGACTTTGGTGCTCAGGTAAACACATGACCGGTCTTGGGAGCTGCAGGGCCCGAATGGAAACATTTTACGGGGGCCCCTTAGTTAACAGTCAAGGTCCGTAGAATCTCAGAAATATAAATAAACTTTATTACCCTCTGATACAATGGAAAGCAATCAAAATGTACGCCAGAAAATTTCCTAGAAATTACTTTTTATGCTCTTCTGTAATTCATTAACTTTGTTTAATTCAAGTGCAATTCAAAAGATTCAAATTATAAACAGTGCAAACAAACACTTTAGAATCTTCAAGAATTCAGAAGAAAACCAATATTGTTGCTATTCTCTGTAAATCAACTTGTTCATCAGAAATTTGGTGTTGTGTGTATTTGACAAGTCTCGAATACACCCAAGTGCACGGCACCCTTAAGCACAGGTCTCAATTGGTCCAGTTGGCTTATAGCTGGCCCTGAGTAAACAGATTAATGATAATACAACAATGGAAAATTCCAAGATCGAGACAAGGTGTGTCTCATATACAAACAAAATATGAATTTGGATAAGATAATCAGGCACATAGTCAAAAAGTTTTTAAAAAAGGGGCCAGTCTTATTAGTTGGCCAGGCTTATGGCTATAAAGGAGGAGGGTGCATTCCCCCCAAATATGGAATATAAAAAGTTTGGTATCTAAGCTAGGTGGGTTTGTTCGATTTTCCCAGGAAGTTGTTAGAGGTAAATCAGCTGCAGGAAAGGCTACGTTAACTTCTACTTTGAGTGGGACCAAATATGGTAATTACCTGGAAGGACCTTGGGAACCCTAATATATACAAGTCTTAGGTCTGTTCTGGGGCCCAGTTGAGCAAGCAGATATATAGTGTCCGAACATTTTGAAAAATTTTTTTTTTCATTCTCTCCAGCCTTAGGAAAACCATTTTGGAAAAGAGCTGACACATGCACTCAGAGAAAGACGAACGAGTATCGATCTTACTGAACAAAGATGGAAGTCACATTCCTCTCTCGTTGGAGCGCGATATCAACCAAAATCCAACAAACTGACAATAAATTATAAAATCACGTCAAGTTTTCTTGTTTTGAATCTAAGCCCACTTTCTGCATACGAGTTGGCTTGTGCACAACTGATAGAAGGAAAGAAAAAGGCAAAGCAGGACACACCAGTACAACAAGAGAGAGAAAGAGAGTGAACTGGCAAGAAAAGGTGTTGTTAACAGCCTTTATCAGTTAACACGTCTCTCACAGGACTTGTGCGACTGCTAAGAGAGAAGAAAAAGCTATGACTTACACTAGACAGACTCACACATTGTGCACACTTAGCATCAACAAAAAAAACAGTATTACAATAGTGTTGACTCATGTCACCTAGCAGTGCAACATGCAACTATTTCCACTTCATGCACCATATTCAAATTCCTTCTATTCTGGTACTCTCTCATATATCCTAAGTTTGGTGAAATTTCCTGCTTTACCAATATCAGGAGAATGTTTTTTATTCCATTCCTACAGAATAATTGATAGGCATTTGGGAAGTAAGGTGACTGATGAAAAAAGTGTTATCATACTTTTTTCAAATTTTGTAATACACTATTGGCCAAAATTAAACCGTCACAAATTAGAAGTCAGTTGAAATTAAACTGGTGGTTGGTTAATTTTGGCCAGTAGCATGGCTGTTTACTTGAATAGCCACAGTGGGGAACGTCCTTCCATAGTAATTGTATACATACTGTGGGTGGGTACAAAACTTGATGCATGACTGTAAAGAAAAGTAACCGACAAAAGAGTTAATGTCTTTTGCAGTAAGCTTTATCTGCACATCTTTTGGGTATGTTCGTCAATATCAACAAGTGGATATCTCCGTCTCTCGACGAATATATTTTGTTTGAAAAACCTACCCCTTCCACCCCAGAGCAACTTTTCCTGGGCCGTAAGATTGAATCCCGGAGCGGAAGTCAAAACTGATTCATTTAACTTCATTGAATTTCTTATTGCTTTTGCATAGCTCGAGGGCAACAAAATTGCTTTTTCAGCAATTGGAGATCGTTACGAGCAGAGCAATCAGATGATAAACAGGTCTGGTTAGTCGCTCAACAGAGACTGTCACATGACCAACGTCTTTTGGCAACATCCCATGTTAGGGGTGATCAATTCAATTAAGTTACTCCTCTCATCTTTAGTAGTGCTTCGATCACTGAGAAAGAGTGAATTTCCAAAAAAACAAAGGTGAATGTTGAATGCGAAGAAAGATACTAATTTAACATCAAAGTACATTGTAAATCGAACTCTACTTGGGGGAGGGTGAGGGCATTCTTTTCAAATATTTAGAAAGTTTTTCTGCACATAATAAGGAGCAAATGTTTAAATTTTCAGCCCTCTAGTTTCATTGCTGCAGCCTGTACACATGATACATACATAGCCAACCAGACCTACTTAAAAGCTGAAGAATCTTATGTTGATAGATTTGGTTGATGATTCCCAACAACAATTCTTTCAAATTAACCCATTAACTGCGGAAGGTGGTGAGGTATAATAGTTATCCCTTGCAAGGTAAAAGCCCTTGTCCATTGCAAGATACAAGCCCTGACTCATAGAAAGAACTGAGCATCAATCAAAATGAAACAGAAAATTTCTCAAGTTAGTAACAGAACTTCAATGACTGATATTTCAGTCATTCGCATTTACTGGGTTTAATTCCCATTGCATGCAGTTAATGAGTTGAAAAGAATGATGACCGGAAATTCACCTCTCCCCTCAGTTATGGGTAAATAGCAAGGAAGTTGTGGTCCTTCAGCCCTATAAATCTATCCATGTTCGAATGTGGGCTTAGCAACCCACTACTTGTCACTGAGACCGCAATGCAGCCTTATGCAACACGAGGTCTACAGGTAAAGAAAAACACGCTTGCAAATAGATAAAATAACCTAAAATGAAAAAACTAACTCAATCAACCCTTAAATATCAAACCCGATTGATTAAAACGAGTCGCACAAAGGTTTGACCACCCAGTCAAGCGGAAAGAGAATTGGTGTTAGATGACCCATGCTAGGTTAATGGGTCACTTACAGAGTAAGAGGAAGACAAACTGACCAATGCCCAAGTATTTATTCTGTTGCTAAGTCCCCCCAACTGACGACCATTCTGAACACAAATCAATACAGCACAATGCCTTTGCAGTAGTCGACGTTGTTTGCCTATCGTAGACTATCTTGCCGTAGGTAATAACCATCTTTCAGTAGGTCATTATAATTCAGACTATATGATTTGGTGAAATTTTGATGAAGTTCAAAAATTATGGCACTTTGTAAACACGATACATTTATTGAAAGTTGATGAACTTTGGGAGATTTTGATGAAAGTTTCCAATCTAATCCATCCATCTGTCAAGGATAGTATACAACCCAAGATTTTCTAATTAAAAACTGCAAACCAAGACTGTCAAGCCAGGTTTCTTCAGTTTTTAAGTTGGTTGGGCTTGGCTAGCTGGTTGGCTATGTTTGCATCACTGGTACAAGCCACTGCAATGGAGTTAGAGGGCTGAAAATTCAAACGTTACCTTTGTCTAGAACAAACATTTTTTTGTTCTTTTTTTTTTTAAATTCCCGTCTAGGAATTTTTCTTTCCGGTGTGTGTGTGTGGTCAGGGGGGGGGGGATAATTTACAATGTAAGTTTACGCTAAATATTTCCCTTAGTTTGTGTCCGGTAACATTTTTTTGAAGATTCAGACTCAGTCCAAAAAAGGCGAGAAGTAACTTGTTAATTGATCATCCTAGTTTCATAATTTTTCAATTGATCACCCCTGATGCTGTATGCTGGCAAAAGATGTTGGTCATGTAACAGTCTTTATTGAGTGACTAACCAATCATTCATTATTTTATTTAATATTAATATTATTAAATTTCTGACAACTATTTTCCTTCATCATTATTTTTCTTTCTACAACTCAGGTCGTCGATCTACAACCATGAAAAAACACCAAAGATCAGAAATAAAGAATAAGATCCCTGAAAGACGTGAACTCGTCCATTTTGTCACAGTTAAAGCTTTGTCAAATTCACCAGCTGCTCTACCATCAGAGCAATGAGAACTCAGTTTGCAAGAGATCAAATCTAATCTTCAACCCACTCTCTCTCCAGGTTTCCCTAGCACTGTTTTTGTTTTCATTTCTGAACTGGTAGGATCAATGAAGTGAATACCTTTATAAAAAAAATGAATCGAGCAATGCATCACTTTCATGTGACAATTATGCACATGAAACATATTTTTGCCTATATATTTCAGTTAGGATATGAAAAGATTTGGTGGCCGTTTTGTTCAATTCAACTAAAAATTTCAAATTGATGTATTCATTTGATTTATGAATGGATCACCTTTACGATAAGTTGGAAAAGAAAATGTGTCAACTCCAACTGCACACGGATAGAAACTTTCGGGTTTTTTTTTTCATGCCTGCCCATTGGTCAATGTATACCATGAGTTTTGTGAATACATGCCATGGTTTGACTTACATAAACTCAATCTCTTGTAATTTAATAGCCAAACATCCTACTCGTAACTTGAAGCGAATGTGTAAAGTAGATCTAGTTCGGTAAGAAAAGCTGAACGTGTAGATAAATTACCATTTGGAGAAGAAACGAGAAGTTGGTTGCCAGGGCAACAAGAGAATATCTTTGCAATGTATTGATGCTGTGTCTAAATGCAGTGAGACAGGACCATTTACCATAGAGACAGGTACGTTAACCAGTCTCCTTCCACTCTCTCAGCGGGGTAGGTGGACATTTAATGTTCATGCCACATTGTCTATCCGAAACGGGCGAGGCATGTATATTTTATTTTGAGTTTGGAATGCAATATCCGTTGCACTGAAGACCATTATATAACAGTCACTGTGCCTTAAATCATAGAGACCATCAGCAGGGGATTTATCAGAAACTAACATCCAAAAGTGCCATATAGGTTTCTTCAGTTTTCATGCAGGTCTGACTGACTTGCTAGTTATGAATGTACAATTGAGCTACTGGGCTGAAAAGGTAAACATTCACTTCTTATAAAGTCTTGAGAAAATGTTTCGAATTCTATTTTGCCCCCCTCTCTGATTTTTAGAAGGGGTTCAATTTAAACTGTAAGTTTATGATAAATTGGTCCCTCAGTTTTAGTCAGGCAGTGTTCACACTTTTTTTTTGTTGTTTTTTTTCAAATTCAGCCTTTTTTTTCCGTGATCACCATCCAACAAAAGGTGAGAGCAGTAACTTATTCATTGATCACCTCTTTTTCTGATTTTTCAATTGATCACCCACAACACAGTATGCTGCCAAAAGACGTTGTTCATGTAACAGTTTCTATAGAGTCACTAACCAGACCTGTTTGAATATTTACCAAAACAAATCTCCTGTGCACTGGAGACCATTATATAACAGTCACTGTGCCTCAAATCATAGAGTCCATTAGAAGCAAGACTATAATTAAAAACAATCAATTTAGTATGTACCGATTTAAGGCACGTGTGCAGATCATATGATGGGTCAAGAATCAAATAAGGAACAAATTGAGGACTATGCTTTCATAAAAATGGTATAAACTACCATTCTACTTTGATAGCCTGATTTACCCCCACCCCACCTTAAATAAGTTCTTAAAAGAAGGTCCCTTTACAATGTTAGTTTATGCTAAATTGGTCCTTAAGTTTGCATCTGCATGTTAATTTTTTTGAAAATTCAGACATTTTTAGTGATCACTGCCCAATAAAACCCAAGAGAAGTAACATTCATTGATCATCCCATTTTCCAATTTTTTGATTAATCACCCCAAACATGGCATGCTACTAAAAGACATCAATCACATGGCGGTTTCTATCCAGTGACTAACCAAAACTGTTCTTAATAATGATTTGTTACAATACAATACTTTATCTAGAGAAAAACAATGGCTCCGGCTACTGACAAGGTTGCTTGAGTTTTCTTGTTGTCAGTAATAGGAGATATTTTATCATAGATAAGAAGATGTGTAGGTAAGTGCCAGCATTTGTGCTTCATATGCCATAAGTGGATCTGTTTAAATCCCTTCACTGACTCATTGGCTGTATGTTGGTTACCTTGGACAAACCAGCAGCCGAGGTGATTTACTGGTTCGTATCTTACACGTGGCATAGACAAACAGAAATCCCATTTCCTTTTTTTTTTCTTCCATGAGGAACAACTGCTTTCCACATTAAAATCCTGCAATGAATCAAACCATAGAAACAGAGATGGGCGGGAGGTGGCGGGTCGAGATCCTGATCCATAAACTGAGGGGTCAGGAGGAGAGGACTTCCTTGATGAGATTTGCCAAGGAAGACCTCACACCCAAACTGCTATCACCTTTGGTCAAAAACTTCAATGAATCTTTTCTGAAGAGCCTTGAATAAACACTTTTGATTCCTGTTGGGTTTGATCTTCCTCAGTCAGGTTTTTAATCTCTTAAGAAAATATTCCACATTGTAAAACAACAGAGTTCTAGACCATATTTTCACTCACACACACAAGTTTAATTATTAAAGGACATTCATTCTGAGTAATATTATCAGAAACAAACAACATTTTACTAAATCTGATATTTGAAGCCTAAAAAGCCCAGTTGAAAGTCTCCCTTGACATGAAATTGGTGTTTTTTGAAAATAAAATATTTGTAAAAAAAATTGCATAAAATATTGAAGAGCAGATATTAAAAAGTTCTGCATTAGAGCTATGGAGACACCTGGGGAGATAAAGTACAAGGAGAAGTAGGTTCATGCCTTTCAAAAAGGCATCAGTGCAAAGTAAACACAAACAATTCTAGTCAGAATTCCATTCTTTCGATTTCTCCATTTTGGGCTGATATTTATCAACACAGCTGAGAGGAATTTAAAAAAACAAACAAAAGTAAAACTGTTTTTCTAGAGATAATAAGAAGTGAATGATTTTCATCCTTCTAGCTCCATTGGTGCGGCCTGAATGGGTCAACATGATATAGCGGTTACTGGTACGCAAAGCACATTCTGTGAACCAGGTTTGATTTCCAACTGATCGTTCTTACATCCAATAAAAACCAATACCCATGGGGAAGGCATGAATCCTCTTAACCCCCATCTATGGATACATATCAGAGCAATTAGAGTACTTCAGTCCTGTAAGGCAGTCTATTAGGGCAAGGGACTGGCAACCCCATAAAACCTACTAGTAATAAGTGGAATAAATATGGTGAGAATAAATTACATCTGTGACATCTATGGAAAAGGCCAAAAAATGAAAAAAAAAAGCGTTTTTAGAAGTGGTGAAGTATTATACGAATGCTAATTTTCAAGTTTATGGACAAAACAGTATGGCCAGGTGCACTGGAACAAATGCACAAACACATGCACATGTAAAAAAAAATGATAGAACCCTTCGCCATCTTTGATGGCTATAGTTGTTCAATATGTAGATCTGTCAGATGCATCCTAATCTGTACCATAACAGACTTTGAGAATTGATTGAATAAAATATCAATTCAGGAGTAGAAAAGTTTAGGATTAAAAAACTTTTTCAATTTTTCTTTTGAAAATCAATGCCATTCGCAAAATTGCAGGAAGGAAACTTGCAATCAGCAACAAAAAAAATTTACCCCAAAACAAAATTGAAAAAACAATTTTTTTTTGTCACGATATATGAGGGTGGTTCTCTGCTCTATTGCTGGAATTTTGAAAAAAACAGAAAAAAAACAAAACATTTTTTCAAAGTTTTAATCATGGTCTAAGTCTTAAACTCATAAACTGCTTGAAACTGCTAGTAATTGACAGAGGAACTCTTCAATGAATAGCATAAATTATAGTGGAATTCTTCTGCGAATTGGATGAAAAAAATTACAAAATTCAAATGGTCAAAGCCACATAACTTTAATAGAAGTTGACATTCTAATTTATTGTATTCAAGAGTTTACATAGAATAATTACAAACAGTGGTTACCATCAAGTTGAATCAGTTATTTAGGCCTTTGCATTACCAGCTCATTGGTAAGAACAACACTACATTGAAGTGACTACCCTATCAATCACGGGTTTAATTCTTGCAACAGCCTCATTTTCTTTGATTGTTTATTCTATTCATGTTGTCTAAGCCAAATGATACAGTCACCCTGTAATAACAGGAGATCATTTTCAAATAAGAGTTTCAATATAATGTTGAACGATTTATAATCAAAAAGAAATATATGAAATACAACATGTATCCATCTATATTATTTTCTTTGTACATAACACTCCTCAATGAGTGCACAGATACTACATTCTGATCCCAGACAAAGTTATTGGGAGTGACACTTTGATCCTAGGCAGGGTGAACAGATATAACACAGATCCTACATGAAAGTGCAGGGGTGACAATGGCGTGGACAAAGGTATGTGCTCTCTAAGAGGTTTCTCATTTTAAGTATGTCCACACAATATCTCCAAAAGTTCTCAATACATTTCTATTAAATTTTCTAAAGGGCTTGGTAATGATTTATTCTTATTCCACTCATTTTTGGTGTCGCTTCTTTTCCAGTTTTTAAGGTAACCATTCGAATGCCAATCGGTGTATCTTGATGTTGTGTATTGCACTTTTGGAAAAAGTTAAATTTCAAAAGGTTTAGAAGGGGGTTCTGTTTACAATGCTAAACCGTACACTTTCTCTCTGCAATTCATAAAGAAGTACAGTTTCAAAGAATTTGGATACTTCCACTGTGAAGGTTATGAAATATTTTTTGCAAGTAATTTTTTGTGTTCATTAAGACTTAGGTGGAGAATAAAATTGCAGTCCCTTCAGGAAATATACCCAGTTTAGTTCTGATTCATATTTTTTGCAAGTAATTTTTTGTCTTCATTAATGTTTTGGTGGAGGCTACACTTGCAGTTCCTTCAGGAAATGCACCCAGTTTAGTTTTGATTCAATTTTTTTTTCAATTCCTTAAAAGCAATTGCACGTTATCTTGAATTTTAATGTTTCAATTCAGAGGGTTTTCGCAAATCGGTGTTTTACACGAGATCAAAGTTTAACAACAACCCTTGTCTCAATAAAACGAGAGGAAATGTTGTGCGCAAAACGAGGGATATTTCCTTCTAAATCAGGCCAGAATCAAAATGGAGAATCTGTTACAATTTGGAACCATTAAGCACTCAAAATAATAGCAATAAAAATAATCAATACACGTGAGAGAACAAACAAATGAATAAAACAGAATGCCATGTTGGCTTTGTAGTTTTCAGGATCACAGGCTGAAATAACATTAATGTTCATCTGAGTTATATATAAGTAGGTACAAATTACCATCAGCTTTGACACCATGATTAGCTCGTATGTGTGTGTATATTTAGTGCCTATGCATATACACATCCAGACCTCATGGTGGGTTTATATGTGAGTGTATATGAGAGAGAAAGAGGGACAAGGTTTCTCTCTGGACCACCCATAGATGTTATTTTAGTGTTTTCCAGGAATCAAAGTCCAACTACCAGCTGAGAGCTCTTGGTAGAAAGAAATCATTGAATATATATGTATATATATATACACACACGTGTATGTGCATGAACACACAAACGTACACACACATAAAGAGAGAAGAGAAAACAATGGTTTATATACATGTATGCAGATGCACTCATATATTGTGGTTTTATACACATATATATATATATATATATATATATATATATATGCATATAAATCTATATCATGAAGAGTGTGACTTATTGTTTCTTCATAAAAATGGGCTCTTCCACTTGAAGGTAACATTTTAGTTGATAAAAATATCTCCAACTCACCAATTAAAACAATGGACTCTTCTTCTCAAACAAGTGCGGTCACTCGTTCTTTTTATAACCCCTCAGATGGAATTGATATGACGTTAACATCTATTTGAACTATAAACAACTTAGAAGTAATAAACAATCAAGTCCTATTAAGTAAGCAGGAAAATGTAAAGAAACAGTTCGAACTCTACAAAAACATGGTTAGATATTTTTACTGAATGTATTGCAGTCTCCAGTGTGTATCATGAATATGTATTAAGAAATTGATATATATGATCCAACAGAGTGATTATAAATTGCATTATGTTATATAGAAACTCTGATGTGAAATGATCGCCCATTGTTACACGGTTAATGTATCACTCACCCTAGACAACAAAAATAGAATACAGAAAATGGGTCCGCAGCAGAAATCTATGAGTGAACAATGCTTGATATAAGGGATAGAGCATATATAAATAGATATGTACTGAAAATCCAGTGCTTCATGGTGACTCAGAGTTCCATGCTAGCGCAATTATCAGACCGTGTCAAACATACATAAATATTTCACAAGTAATTGCTTGATACATATATATATATATATATACACGTACGCAAAAAGAGAAGAGACAATAATGGTTCCTAAAACTAATGTAGATGTGTATGTATATATAATAGATATATATATATATATATATATACATATATATAAATAAACACTAGTATAAATAGGTTCAATCCTCACCAAGCACCCCAACACTCTTGCCTTGTGCAAGATATATATTTATTAATAAATAAGTATGCATTTCTGTTCTAAGCTCACTTACAAAATCTACATACTCACAAGCACACACACTCACACACCGAATATAAACAAACATACATTCATGTGCAGATATATATAAACAGACACATATAAACACAATACACATATCAATGTGTGTGCTTCATTTATTCTTCAAAAATCAGAATCGAAAAAAAAAAATCTTTTGTAAAAATCTCCCAGTTGAATAAAATCTGTAGAACACAGAAAACAGCCACGGAAGCCTTTCAAGAAAGAAGCAAAAAAATGTCAGCGATTCGTGGTGTTCAATATTTAACGTACTGCGTCAAAACTCCGGCCAGCAACTGTCAGTGCAGACGAGTGACATGTCAAGATGAAGACACTCATACACCCGGACAGAATGGAAGGAGGGAATTACTATAAACATACATCGAGGATAATATTGTAAGAAAGAATATTTTTTCTAAATGTGAGTACATGCATATGTATATAAATATATATATATATCTTTGTTTGAAGTCTGCAGACAGAGGATCTTTTTTTTTTTCTTAATGTATTGAATTCGTTAACAATACAAAGTGCGCTGTAATCTAATTAAAATTCTAAAAATAGAGCTTCGATATATTTTTTTTATTTTATGCTATATTTCACTACGATCTGACAGAATGTTCTGTGGTTTTTTTCAACTTTTCAAGCGATTAATTAAAAATCTACACACACGAACACAAACGTATATCAATATTACTGACGGCAAAATCTAAATACATTTCCAATACTTCGAATACATGTGCACAATTTATATACATCTATACATATACGCAAACTATGTACACAAAGTGGTGTAGAGAAGAAGTGAGAGAATGCAGGGCTGTCTGTTCCAGCAAGCATAATGATCCGGTATGTGAAGTAAACCTCTACAGCAAGATTTTTTTTTACGCATTCTTTGAATGAGCATACTTTAGGGGTACTTTGAGTCGAGGCACCGTTTTGGCTACTTTGAGGGTGTAAAGAGATAAAAGGAATGAAGATTTTAGTCGCATATAGCTGAGTGAGGTAACACCATTAACCAAACTCTAAAAGTTGAGGGTACACCATTCTTATAGATTCCCACAACAGTACACCACTGTGTATACACACACATATCCCCGTGTATACTGTGTGCGTGTATCTGTGTGCGTATGTGCATAAAAGCAGTGCTAAAAGACTGGTATAGTTTTTGGACCTACCCAAAATCTTCCTCAGTAATTGCTGTATGAAGAACATTCTTGGACCCGGTCCCACCATCTCGTTGGTGCAGATGGCAGCACCAGTGTCACAGGTGAAAGAGAAGAAAGAAGAAGAAGAAGAAAGAAGAAGGAGGAAGAAGAACAAGGAGAAGCAGAGGAGGTGAAAGAGAAATCCTGGAAGAAACCAAAGCCTTCGCTGAGTATTGATGTGTAGTTGGTCATTGGTGGCAGCTGTCAGTCTACCCCCAGCAGGGTGGCCACAGAGATCAGGATGAGGGTGGGTACAAAAAGGGTGGAAGGAACTGATGCATTACTGGATTGAATGGAGTGTGCACAGTTAGGGAGGTAAGACGGATCCTTCTCAGTCGAGAGATAACAAGTTCAGGGGGGGAAAAGAAACATTTGGGATGAATGGATTCAGCAAAAATCCCACGGATCAGTACAAATTCAAAAGAATTAGGATGCACACACCCACACACACA